>PVJC01039751.1:0-16089 GCA_004026665.1 Murina feae | reverse complement strand
TCTTTTTTAATGTTATCTCCTTCACACAAAATTGTATTTGACTTCCTTATTGGCTTCTTCTTCTCACACAATTTTTCTCCTTTATGTAACACTTTTCCTACTGACTCATCATTTATAAACTTTTCTTTCCTCCTTATTTCCTACTTCTGTTCCATCATCATTCTTCCCATTTTTCTACTACCCTCCTTCCCTTCCCACAGTCCTTCTTTCCTTTATCTTTACCCCTGCCCACCCTCCCCTTTTCCTTCCTTCCCACCTTAATTTTTTTCTTCACTTTCTCCCTCTGACCTGCTTTGCTCCCTCCCCCATTCCTTCCTTCTTCCCATTCTCCTTTCAAGCTCTACCAGCTCCCCCTTAATAACTTTTCTTCCCTCCCTCTTTTTCTTTCATCCTACCTTTGCCATACATTCTTCTCTACTTACTGCCACTGTTTTAATACCTATCTATCTACCTGCCTAGTTATCCACTATCATTTATCTTTTTTTCTTTTCTGACTTCTACTTTTAAAATCTGTCCCCAGTACACAACTATACTTGGTTTTCATTATAGGCCCTACAGTTCCCTCATACATCCTCTTTTTTTAACTCTGCTATGCACTGACTCTTTTATAAAATTCTTCCCTCCATCCTGTTGCACCCCTCCCCCACCTGGTTACTTCCCCCCAAACTCTCCCTGGCTGCTGCTCCGCCTGCCCCCTGCCCATCTCTCCATCTCCTGGCTCCCCTGGGGGTTCACCCCAGCTCTGAAGGGAGATAGGGCCTCTCACAGGAGACCCCTGCCCTTGTGTAAGAGAAAATGGAGCCAGCGAGAGAGTGGGCCCAGGAGGCGTGTGTGAGAAAAAGGGAGCAGCTCTCCTTCCCTCACTAAAACTTCCCCCATTAAATCCTCCAGCTGCCCAGCCAGCCCACCACTGCTGTGGCTCCGATGGGCCTGGGTGGGTCGTGGGAAACACATGCACAGAGGCTTAGCAGCTTCTGTGCGTGTGTGCCCCGGGACCCACCCAGGCCCATAGCAGCCCCCCTGGGCGGCCGGCTGGTCCCACCCCCGCATTGGCTGCGATGGGACTGGGTGGGTTTGAAGGAGGCTTAGCAGCCTCCGTGCGTGTGTGCCCCGGGACCCACCCAGGCCCATCGCAGCCCCTGGGCTGGCTGGTTCCGCCCCCACTGTCGTGGGCCTGCGTGGGTCCCGCGGAGGCTTAGCAGCCTCCATGCGTGTGTGTCCCAAACCCACCCAGACCGATCGCAGCCCCTCCGCCGGCTGATCCCGCTTCCCCCGCGATGGGCCTGAGTGGGGTTGCTCTGAGGCTTAGCAGCCTCCGTTCGTGTGTGCCCCGGGACCCATCCAGGCCCATCGGTCCCATCGAAGCCCCCTGGTTGGCTGGCTGCTCCCTCCCTCCGCTGCCACCTCTATTTGAGGCAGAGGCCGCAGTCTGTGGCTTCTTCCAGGCTCCCACCTCCGCCATCTTGACTGGACTATTTTGCATACAGTCCCTCTGATTGGCTGGTGGGCGTGGCTTACCCCGTCCCGAAGAAACGGTTAATTTTACTATTTCCCTTTTATTAGTTTAGATACCTAAGAATAAAAATAATAGCTACTTCCAAGGGATACTGCAAGAACACCTGCTGGGGAAACTGGAAAGCATCCTAGCATCTGTGGATAATGAGTTAGAATTCAGGGTGTTTCTGGTATGTAATGGGAGTCAACCAGCTGTCCCATCGGCTGGGAGCGCTAAGCCTTGAGGAAAGTTCAAAAGGCCATTGTCCAAAAGCCCAAGTTTGTGTGCTTTTTTAAAAGCCTAAATTCAGCAGACAGTAATTAATATCTCCTATTCTTCTTTATATCACCAGTGTTTAAATGACAGCTGATATATCCTGAATAGCCTAGTTGAATTAAAATGTATTGGGTTGGCAGAATAGAATGCTGAGCAAATGGAGGTATTTAAGAAACATCAAATCTGACTCCTAGCCAGGTTCATGTTTACATATTCTGCATATAGTTTTTCTGGCTGTCCAGATGATGCTCCAAAATGTTAGTGATAGGAGAAAAACAGAAAGGTCATGCCTGGGGATCTGTGACTGAGGTTAAGAATGAGTGACTTGAAGAAATGGTTCAACAAACTATTTGTCCTGAAGTGGCCAAGGTCATTGCTAGGGACAGACTGCTCTCTCCACTGACCACCTATTTCTGAAGTTTTCTTGACCAGGAATTCCAAAATACACCACTTACATAATTAACAGATGCCCCAGAATCAGTATTCGAGGCATCAAGAGATTGACTAGTTCAGACAAAACATCATTCTCCTACTTTAGGGACCCTTGAATATTTTCACTCTATTCTGCCACTTGCTGTTTTGAGTGTTTGAAAAGGCAGGAGTGAGAGTACCGTGAGAATACTGGGATGGAGTTTGGAAACAAATACACATAATACAGTGCAGTGATCATCCTTCAAGCCTTAGCCTAAACGCCATGGTTTCTAGGAAAACTTTTTCTATTTCTTAGAATACTCATTATGCTCTTAAATACAAGATAATTTTTTCTACTTAGCACTTAATATTTTTATCTATAAAAATTATTCATTTTTTATTATCTGGTTGGGTCACAGACAGAGTTCTGTTCTGTTTGGCACAGGGCTCTCTCCCATACCTTGCACACACATAAGCACATGCACAATCCCATTACCACAAAGCAGACAGGTGCATTGCTGTGTACCCTTTCTCCTTCCCTGTCCTCAGCACGCATGCACACACACACACCTCACTTTCCTCACTTAGCACCCTAAATTGTATGCAGCTACTTAGTGGAGAAGCCAATGCCAATTGATTATTAGCATTTTCTAGAGTTTCTATGAAATATACAACTTAACTGCCACATTTTGCTGCAAAATTAATAAATCAGCTAACTTGAATGATTTTTTTTCTTATAAACAACAGTTATGAAGTCATACACTACATTATCTTGCTGGAATCAACTCTATCTCATTCTTATTTTGTATTCTCTTGGAGAAAAGGAAAAGAAAAAAATATCATCTCCGATGTAGAAATAACTTCTTTTAAGATTATATTGTCAAGTCAGCCTTGACTTTTATTTTAAGATTAAACATGATTAAACTAATTATTGCAAGACAGAAATAATCCCCTGAATTTTATCAAAGAATAAAGAACCTAAACAAGGCAATCTATTCAAGTCTGGAAGATAATAAATTTCAGAGGCAGCAAGGTAATCCCATGAACAAAGCAAAAACCAAGGTGGGATTCCTCGGTAAGGTGACCCTAGGCAGTCAGGGGCCCATACATGTGAGCATGTATGTGGGGGAGAGAGTGTAAAGCTAGTAAGTGTGTGTGTGTGTGTATGTGTGTGTGTGTGTGTGTGTGTGTGAAGAGATAGGTGGAGAATAAGAGAATAGCCTGCTGGTTAGACACAGACTCTGGAATGAGCCTGACTGGGTAAAACTTGTAATTTGATCATTTACTATGTGGCTTTGGGTTAAATAAAGAAAAATAGTAAACTCCCACCTAAAACTGGTGTCAGGATTAAATGAGTTAGTAGAGTCATGAGCTGCATGTTACTTGATCAGTGACTGCACATACAACACTGGTTCCATAAGATTAAAATGAAGCTGAAAACTTCCTGTCATGTACTATTGTCCAGCACATTACTCCCATATTTGTGGTGATGCTGGTGTATAAAAACCTGCTGTGCCACCAGTTGTACAAAAGTATAGCACATACAATCATGTATAGTACATAATACTTGATAATGATAATAACTATGTTACTGGTTTATATATTTACTATTATGCTATACTTTTTTTAAATTTATCTTTATTGTTCAGATTATTACAGTTGTTCCTCTTTTTCCCCCATAGCTCCCCTCCTCCTAGTTTCTGCCCCACCCTCTGTCCCCACCCCACCCCTGTCCTCATCCATAGGTGTACGATCATTGTCCATTCTCTTCCCGCACCCCCAACACGCTTTACCCCTGAAAATTGTCAGTCCACTCCCTTTCTTTGCCTCTGATCTATTCTATTCACCAGTTTATTCTGTTCTTCAGTTTTTTTATTCACTCGATTTTTAGATTCACTTGTTCATAAATTTGTATTTGTTGTTCATAATTTTTATCTTTACTTTTTCTTCATCCTCTTCTCAAAGGATACCTTTCAGCATTTCATATAATACTGGTTGGGTGGTGATGAACTCCTTTAGCTTTTTTTTGTCTGTGAAGCTCTTTATCTGACCTTCAATTCTGAGTGACAGCTTTGCTGGGTAAAGTAATTTTGGCTGTAGGTTCTTGCTATTCATCACTTTGAATATTTCTTGCCACTCCCTTCTGGCCTGCAGAGTTTCTGTTGAGAAATCAGCTGATAGTCGTATGGGTGCCCCCTTGTAGGTAACTAACTGCTTTTCTCTTGCTGCTTTTAAGATTTTCTCCTTGTCTTTTGCCCTTGGGATTTTGATTATGATGTGTCTTGGTGTGGTCCTCCTTCGGTTCCTTTTGTTTGGGGTTCTCTGCACTTCCTGGACTTGGAAGTCTATTTCTTTAGGTGGGGGAAGTTTTCTGTCATTATTTCTTCAAATAGGTTTTCAATATCTTGCTCTTTCTCTTCTTCTGGCACCCCTATAATTCTGATGTTGGTATGCTTGAAATTGTCTCAGAGACTCCTTACACTTTTTGATTCTTTTTTTCTTTTTTCTTTTGGCTTTTCCAGCTGGGTGGGTTTTGCTTCTTCATATTTCATATCTTTGACTTGATTCTTGCAATCCTCTCGTCTGCTGTTGGATCTCTGTATAATATTCTTTATTTCAGTCAGTGTATGCTTAATTTCTAACTGGTGCTTTTCAAATTTATCAGCGGTTTCAAGAAAATTCTTGAGAAACCTAATAACCATGGTTTTGAACTCTATATCCAGTAGTTTGTGTTCCTCCATTTCTGTCTTTTGTGACCTGTTCTTAGTCTTCGCATTTTGGCTTTCTATGTTAGGTGTCCTATAGGGCCCAGTGATTCAGCCTCTCCAATCACCTGGGGTGGACATTCTTGTTGTATGCCTTTGAAGGCTGGGTTCACAGTCTTGTAGTTATCACTGGGAGGTATCACTGGGAGGAAATGACCTGCAGGCCTTTCTCCACATTGTTTGGAGTTTGGATCTATTGGAGTTCTGTCCTAGCTGCAGACCCTTAGGTTATGCTGAAGGCAGGCAGGTGCACAGCTTGGGCAGGGTTGTAGGTGGGGTGGGGTGGGGTCTCAGAGTCACCGGGGTGGAGCAACCCACAATGGCTGCCCCTCCTCTGATGCCGCAGTTTCTCCGGGTTCGGCGTCTCCAAGCCCTGGGGTCTGCGCGTGCCTCTCAGTCCCCGAATCTCCGTGTCAGGGATCGCTGTGAACAGCACTGCTAGAACCCTACTGGTCTTCCGCCCCGTTGCCCCACAGCCT
Source organism: Murina feae (assembly GCA_004026665.1). Lineage (NCBI taxonomy): Eukaryota > Metazoa > Chordata > Mammalia > Chiroptera > Vespertilionidae > Murina > Murina feae. The sequence goes on along the minus strand of PVJC01039751.1, from coordinate 10,663 downwards.
GCATCACATTCAGTGTGACCCTGGAGTTTATAATCTCCTTCCAAGCCTCGGACCTGAGTGCAGCTGCCGCTCCCTTTCACCCACGCCGCTGCCTCCATTCCACGCATTCTTACTTCTCAGTTTTGGCACTGGGAGCTTCTACTCAGTCTCAAAGCACTCCTTCTCTTGCCTTCTAGTTGTAAAGCTTTCCCTCCCTTGGTTCTGGAGGATGGCCATTTATCTGCATAGTTGTATTTTTATAATGTAGTTGTGGAGGCTGCACATTTAGGTATATACCTCATGCCACCATCTTGGTTCTCTCTATGCTATACTTTTTATTGTCATTTTAGAGTATACTTTCTCTACTCAGAAAAGTTTGTTCTCTTTTTGTTGATTTCCTTTGCTATCCAAGACTTTTCAGTTTGATGTAGACCTATTTGTTTGTTTATTTCCCTTGCCTGAGAAGACAAATCCAAAAAGTAATACTGGTAAGATGATGTCACAGAGTTTACTGCCTATGTTTTTCTCTAGGAGTTTTATGATTTAAGATCTTACATTTAAGTCTTTAACCCATTTTGTGTTTATTTTTGTACCTGATATAAGAAAGTGGTCTAGTTTCACTTTCTTGAATTATATCTGTTGAATTTCCCCAGCTCCATTTATCAAAGAGACTGTCTTCACTCCACTGTATATTCATGCCTCTGTACTTAGGAAATCTAAAGTTTTTATTAGTTTTCATTCAGGTAGCATAACTGGAAAAATTATGTGAGTTTCTAGTTCATTCTCTATTGCTTTGCTCTCTCTATGTACATTATAAAAACAGAGTAATATTGAAGATTTTAATACACTTTTTTTTTAAGAGAAGAAAAACCAGCAACTCAAACCTATTTCCTAACAATAATTATTACTTCTGTGTCCAGGCTTAGTGACCACTGTTCAGTCTGACTTCCATTAACTTGTCATTTGATTGAAATGTTATGTATTTTTTTTATTTCTTGACTGAAAATGCAACTAACCTTTGTATTATTTTAGTCTAAACCCCCATTTTTTATTTTCATACCACATGGCAAAATATAGGATCTCTCCCTCTATCTCTGAACAGAATAAAAAATAAACATTTCCTTAAGTAAATTTTTTTCTAAAACCATAGCAAAAATCATAAAATACTGCTTAAATGAAAGGAATAACACAAACATTTCAAAAGTCAGTTTTCATTTTTAGTTTTTGCAGCCTGTTTTCTCAGATTATATAGCAATTCTTATGAATATGAAAAATCAGGCCATGGTAGGGTCTCCTGATTTTAATTCTTACTAGATGTTGAATATAATTACAGTCTACGGTATTTTATTTTATGCATACTGAGAAATTTACATACTAAATAAAGCAAGTGCCTGGTAATGTTTACCTCAAAATAATAGAGATACTGGGTGTAGGGTATATGGGGGTCTCTTGAAACTAACTTTGCAGCTTTTTTTTTGTAATCTAAAGCTACCCTATACAATAAAAGTCTAATCTGTTAAGTGTCCAGTCAGCCCTTCTACCAGTCAAAGCATAATGATATGCCAAGGCCACTCAGCTGCTTGCTATGACATTCACTGATCACCAGGGGGCAGACAGTTGACTGGTCAATCAGTTGCGATGACCACCAGGAAGCAGACGCTCCAACTAGTAGGTTAGCTTGCTGCTGGGGTCTGGCCGATCTGGACTGAGCAAGACAAGCCAGACACACCCTGCCTTCCACAGTACCTCCCGCTGGCCAACCTCCTGCGTCCCTCCCTGGCCCTGATTGTACATCAGTGGGGTCCCTTGGCCTGGCCTGCACCCTCTCACAATCTGGACTGAGGGAACTTCTCCCGTTGAGTGCATGAATTTTGTGCACCGGGCCTCTAGTACTAAAATAAAAAGTTAAAAAGAAACTGTAATGCTTTGGCTTCTATTCAGCTACATTTGAAAGAAGTCAAGCATCTGGTTTGAGCAGCTCACCTGCCTGCCATAAAGACATGAAGAGAAGCTTAGTTCTCACCAGAAAGTGAAATATTCAAGATCTCCTCTTCTAAATTGATTTTCCAGCTTGTCAAAGGAACTCTTTGTAATAGTCATCTAAAACTTCTCTGCAGGCAGGCAATTGACAAGTTAAGTCAGAGCCACTGTGTATGACCACTCTCAGAGGACCCAACGTCACATGGCTAGGGACAGGACTGCTCCATGACTGTGAAAGCCTAGGGTAGTATTGCCTCACATATCTCCAGTTACCTGTGCTCAGGTTGAAGGTGGCTTAATATCTATTCTCAAATTTACCTTGATAGTCACTTGCATATTCTCTGGGTGAAGCCTGTCTCTGAGCTATAGGAAGTGATGACTCTACATAGCCAGCTGCAAATTGCACTGACCTTCTTGCTAGCCTGTAGTGATGGGCTAGCCTGTAGTGAGAGTCAGTTAGGCTGCCCAGCTCACATGTAGGTTTTTCTTAAGCACTTAGGGATTAACAAGACTCCCCCCCGCCCCATCTCACTAAATGTCTGTATTTGTGACTTGTATCTTCATGCATTGATCTCTATTTCTTGGCCCACTTACTTCTGGATTTGCAGTATTGCCCTTTCTACATTCACTTTTCTCTTTGAAAATCCTTAATTTGTGTTAGGAGGAAATAAATAATGAACTGATTTGAAGATGTTAAAGACCCCAGATAGCTCTGTTATTTTCTGTTTTACAAGTAATTGGAAATCATATTGAAGGTGTGATTAAAATAGTGCCCCTAAAATATGCATTTGAGATTTAGGGGAAGCTATGGTATAACTACTATTATGATAAAATAATTGCTTCTTTTCTTCCAGTATATTCAGGGCAGGGGAAGGATTTTGTATTTCATTCAGAAAGTGAGGGTAGATTTGCCACCAGAAAAGTCTCTGAAAAGGGAAATACATGTTTCTCCAGGGGAGAGTCTTTTTGGAAAGGGATTTTATAACAAGGATATTGAAGCAGCAACAAACTGGAGGCATCTACTTCTAAGTCTCCATAACCTACCAGGAAACTTAAAATTTCCTCTTTAAAAATGCAGGGCTCACACTCCTTAACTAGTCCAGATATGCTAATTTTCTTTCCTACTTAATTTGTCCTTATTAAAGCCATCATCACTATGAAAAAGCATGCTTTTGCTAACAGTGGCTCAGAATCCTTTTCTGAGCAGTTTACAAATATAATTCCACACACCTCCCTGGGCAGACACTCTCACAGTCGGTACTGCCCAAGACGTAAAATGAAACAGATGCATTCAGTTCCTGGATGGTGCAAATGGTCTTACTCATCGATTTCCCAGGGTACTCAGCACAATGCCCTGTTTATAGGTGCTTAAGAAATAGTTGTTACATTGTGTTGAATTATATTGAGAAGAGGCAGAAGCAGGCAACGTGAACATTGTTCCCCACATCCACATATGGCCGACAACAAACTATAAGTTAGAACTGCCATAGGTACATTTGAACTTCTGTTTAAATTTCTCACTAAGTTAGTGCTTGTAAAATTAACACTCAAGTCACATTCCTGGCAGGACACTAAGCACTAGTATGGAAAACTACAGTGGTTTGGTCTAGTGCTCATATTGGCATCACTCTCTGGAAGCAGAAGCCCCAGGCGTGATGCATCATGGTCCTCAGCCTCATTTCCCTTACTTACGTGGTAAAGGGGTAAAGAGTAGCAAATTCCAACATAACAAACAAACAAACAAAAAAAACCCCCACACAATTTAATCACTTAAAGGAAAATAGAAATTTCACAGATACCCATATTTAACTATTTGATGACTTTCTATCATTAGCACCATGTAATAAATGACAAAAAAAAAGGGGGGCAAAAACAGTTTTCAAAAGCAATATAGAGAATTTCAGGATGGCAGCAGATTAAGTGAAAGCTACACTGATGTTTTCCCAGGACCAAACTGAAATTATAACTAAAATATAGAAAAATCATCCTGAGTAACCACTGAAGACTAGCTGGAGAGAAGCCTTATAACAAAGGATGTAAAGAGAGTGGTAGGAAGTGCAGAGGCACAAGAGGATTGACTGGGCTCTCACAGGTAGAGGGAGAAGTTCAGCTGTGGGTGGTTCCCCCTCAGGATTCTGGAGTCTAAACCCCAAGTCTGGCTCCCCAGCCCAGAACCGAGAAAGCTGCCCACATAATATATCTGGCTGTGAAATGTACTGGGGGCTCTATCTGGCAGGGAGAGATGACTAGAAATGAAAGAACCCCCTTAAAGGGCCATGCATTACATTTTGTTTGCAGCCAGTCACCTTGGATTCCTGTAGAGGAAGGGCAGAGTGGACTAGAGCTGCATAAGGGGAGTTGTGGCTCTGGAGAGTGATGAGAGGACAGCTGGTAGGATCGCTGTGCTGAGTCATTCTCTCATGCAGAAGCCATCTTTCTCAGGCAGAGCTTTCACGTTAATGGAGCTTAAACCCTGGGGGAATCAATTGCTCCTCCCCTCCCCCCATTGGAAACTCTCTCACTCCACTCTGAGGAGTTTATGCCATGCTGAGCTTTAGATCCTGAGGTTCATTAAGTGATCAAGACTAACAACCAGCCTGCAGATGAGGCCAATCTCTGGGTTCTTTGAGTCTTTGACTGACCTGCTTCTGGGCCTGGGCCAGGGAAAGCATACCTTGGTGTGAAGCTTGGACCTTTCCACATGCTGCCAGTTGCAGTATAGAGCCCACAAGCTGTGTATTGCTGATAGCTCCAAACAGGGCCGGTCATAAATAGTGCCTGACAGTGGCCTGCACAAGAGACCCTCCGAAGAGACCAAAACCAATAAACCCGGTGGCCAGATTTAGGCAGCAACAGAGAAAGAACCAATAAGATTCACAAGCAGCATATCCGCAGGGAGATATGGCAGGTTCCAAAACCTGCTGAGGTGAAACTGGAATTCTGGGAGTAGGGCTTCAGAGACGCTTTTAAGCAATGGCCTCTGCGACTAGAAATGTATACAACTACTGCAGTAGGAAACGGTGCTGTAGAGATACCACACTGGTTTCCAGGTAATAAGTAAGTAGAGTTCTACTGTGGGAATGGCAAGAGTTTTGTCGAACGTGGGTTGAGGGGAACTGGGCAGGACCTGGCTCTCCCGAACCTGGCTCTCTGTTCCAAAAGACCTAACAGTTCCCAGGATGCTCAAGAGCGAGCACAGCCTGAGGCTCAGAATGACAAAAACCTAACCCACACAGGCAGAGCTAGAGTCTGAAAATGGCTTCAAAGCTCACGTGGGGCCCGTGAGGCCTCCTCTGGACTCTGTGCCACACCCTACTCTGAGCCTCTGCCCCGGGACCTACCCTTCCCATTTTTAAAATGTTGTTGAATTAACTAGGGTGACACTGGTTAACAGGATTATATAAGCTTCAGGTGTATAGTTCTGTGACATATCATCTGTGTATTGCATTTTGCGCTTATAAATATTTAATGTATTATTTGTATTTATTGTCTGTCCATTAGAATATATGCACCATGAAGGTAAACATTTTTTTTCTATTTCGTTCATTGCTAAATGTTGCAGAACAACATTCGCGGGAATAAGACCACCGACTCCAATTAGGTCTTAAGCAGCAAGCAAGGATTTATTGCACTGACCAGTGGACTACTACAAGCCTCTCCCATGCAGGGAGCCCTTCACTTGCAGCAGTCCCGACTTTTGTGCTAAGCAAGCTTTTATTCTCAGAAACCACAAACCTAATCAGGGCCTTGACGCGCAGGTGTCAGGAACTTGGTGTTATGTCTGGGTACCCATCCTTGAAACAGATTTGAAAATTTCCCACTGACTTTTAACTCATTATTGGTTATCTCGCTGGTGGCCTTGAAAACAACACAGTTCTATCCAATTAAAAAATGCACCTGGCATGGCATGAGAGCATGGACGTATCTAGTCCCTGGCCTACAAAGTCAGACAGCTAAGGTTATTTTCCTCATTATTCAAGAAGGCTAGAGCAGGCTAGAGAGCAAAGTTACATTTAACCCATCACACTAAACACATTTTGAGAAAAATGCAAAAAAAGCAACAACAACAACAAAAATCACCCCAAAACAAAATAAGGTTGATAACCACCTCAATTTGATTTGGATATTAAATAAAATGGTAAATGTGAAGCATTTAGCACCAGTTCTAGCACAATGTATGGACTCAATATTTGAGCCCTTCTTCATGACTTCTCTGAGGTGTTCCCTTATTTCCCACAATACCTACCTTTTGGTTCTGAAATTGAGAGGAAGTGTGGAAACAAAGAAGAGACTATTGAAGAAGACTCATCAGATCAAGGCCAGGAGTGGAGAGGAGCAAGGACAGGAAGCACACAGGAAGGATGGCTTCGGAGCAAGGGTGTGAGGTTTCCAGGAAACTTTCTTATTTCTGACTTCAGCTGTGCTTGGATATCACCATCTCCTCTAGGCCTAAGCAAAGGGCATTTGCAGATGCCTTTTCCATTATTCTTTGTTTATCCTTAAGTAAAGATGGGTATTGAGTTGTTTACTTCTGGTGCCTGTGGGATCTGCCTGGTATGTAGGACGCACACCAACAGGCGCCAAATGACACAGTATTTCACAACAGCAAGGTCTTTGCTTTTGGGAAGTATCACTATTCGGTCTTATAAACCTCCCTGCAAACTATCTTCAGGTTAACAGTTCCCAAAAGGCTATATTGTCTGGAGGCTGCCACATCACGCTTTTATTCATGACCATAGTATTTATATTTGGCAATGACAATGGCAGCACCATAATTACTCTGGAATTCAACTTGAAAAGACTCATAATTCTTTAAATAAGTAAAATAGCTTCCAAGATGTCAGACCAAAGGGGGAGTTGTTTATAAAAGTAGTATCTTAACGGGACAAAGAAACAAATGGAATCCTGTGTATAGCAGAATGATACAGTGAACTATGTTTTCTAAGCATGAAAAAAAAGGCATTTCCAATCTTTCTGTTCTTTTTTTTCTAAGTCAGTTGAACCTTTGACCTAAAATAGACATGTGTCAAGGACATATTGAGGATTAGAAGTGTAGACTGGTCAGCTCAAATACTAGTTCAAAAGGCAAGGAGTTCTATTTATCCTTGATATGGATCCTCAAAGCTGAACTACTTTTGCCATTTTAAGCTATATTAACTCTAATCATGTACACTCCAGTTCATAAAGAATACATTCTTGCTTAAGTTTTTCTATCCCAGGGGATTTTTATGATGAGTGCAGCTGAATGCTAAAGTCATCTTCCAGAAGGAAAGAGACCAAATCATTTCTTATCAAAGTTAGAGAAAAATAAGTGGTATATTCCTCCTGTAGCCAGTCTCATATGAAGAAAGGTGATACTGAAAAATATATCTTGAATTTATATGAAATTTGTAGTTTGTTAACCACAATCACACCTGGGAGTTGCAGGTGCAACAGGTTTATGGCATGTAGACTTGATTTAGGATCCTCTTCAGGCCCAGACCTCTCATTTATTGACTTCGTCAGGATACATGAAATTCTCACCTAATTCTTGACAGTAAAATGAGGAAGGCATCAGATTTGGATGCCGAAGTCGATGGTTATCATTTACCAGCTGTAACTCATCACGAGGACAATCCATTCGCCTCTTCGAAGCTATTGTCTCACTTCTATAAAGGAATTCTTTGCACGTGGTGCTTGCTAGGTTCCCTTGCAGCTCTACCATTCTATGACTATGTATTCTCTACTTTTTAGCTCACTTCTGAACTTTCTGTATTTATGCCAGGAACCAAGGCAGTCCAACCGCACAAGTATTTCAGGATGCAGGCTCAGCAGGAGAGAGTCTCCAGACCAAGCAAGAGAAACACACCAAGGATTCAGAGATGGGAACTGAGCCAAGGTGGAGCTCACAAGCACCAGAGACTCGAAGGGAAGAGATGTGGCTGGCAGCAGAGGCACTGTTTGTACTACTGTCTGTCTAGAATGGCTGCATGATGTGGCGAGTAGGGATGACTATAACAAGGAGCCCAGGGAACCACCCTCTAAATACTTAACACGAGCCACGCCATCCAAAAGAAGCCCTTCCATAGGGGCTGGAAGCACCAGTGAAGATTGTATTTGCCTACTTACCAAACGTTCTCCATCTCAGAAGACTGCCTAGTGGCCGGACAGCAGGACATTTATGAAGGGTGGAAAAGATTACATACATACATTGTGTGTCATTTCATAGTGGCAAGCCAGTGAAAGATCCACAAGCAACCAGAGAAGGTGAAGGGTTTCATAGAGAACTAGGAGGAGAAGGCAAGAAGAAAAGAATCTGTGTTTGCATTGATAATGCTCATTGAAATGGTGCTAAAGAGAGGTTTGCAACAATGATGGAGAAAATTACTCGAAAGAAGTTTGTAGAATCAAAGACTTGTGGCAATAGTGGTTAAAACCTTAATGGAAATGTCATTTTTAAACAGCTGCCTCCCATATGCGCCTCAATCGAACTCGCAACCTCGATATGTGCCTTGACCAGGAATCAAACCCACAACTTAGCCACACCTGCCTAAGGTGAGGTATCATTTCTTAAGCATAAACCTACCTCTGGAAAGAGTAGCCAGTGGTTAATAGAAGTTGAGGTCTTGATCTTCTGGGAGGGAAAAAAAAATCAGCTTTGTTTTTTGTTGTTACTCAACATGAACTTCTCTAATTCTAATGAACATCTAGAAACAAGTCTAGAATCTGAGTTCAAAGGAAAGCAGATTAAAATGTTCAAAACAAGATTCCTAGTTCCAATGGCCACAGAATATCAGTGAGAAAGAACACACAGAAAATGTCTCTAGTGTGTCAAATGGATTTGCCTTTGACATATGTTGAGATATGATTGTATAAAAATGGGGTTTGTGATGTTTTTATCCTAAAAGGTATGATCAGTTTTGATATTTAATAATTGACTTTTTCATAAAATATTAGAAAGGGAAGAGACCCTAAAGGAGTTTTTCCCCCCAACTGACTCACTTCACATTAGAGGAAGCGGAGCATTGGGAGAGGTGGACTGATGCCCCTGGATCTGACCGGGTGAGATCCAGGAGATGCGTCTGGGACCATCCCTCTTATTCTGAATCCAGTTAGGCTTTGGTTTGCTCTTCTCAGCATTTCCCCAGAACACTTTTAGTGTTTTGATTTTTCCTCTTTTCCCCTCCTATTCATCTTCTGATTATGAATGTCTATAAGTTTTAAATGTTTTAAAAGTTCTAGTAAATTCTAATTACAATAATTTGCAGTATTGCATTAAAGACTGCACTTTCTTTTTTATTCAGTTCTATTCTATGCTTCCATATTCAGTGATTCTGACACATTAATCAATGGCAGATCTAACAATTTTTTTATGAGAAATTGGTCTGTTTAAGAAAAAAGATGGTATGGTACCTGTCATGGGGATTTAGACCATTCTAGTCAATGATGTGATGATCAAAAATAGAACAAAATAGGTCCAGAGACATGGATGCATACAACAGAATGACAGATCTCAGAAGGGAGGGTGGGTGAAGGGGACAGGAAGAGAACATATATGCATATATGCACAGCCCATGGACACAGACAGTAGTATGTGGAAAGCCTGAGGTGGGACGGGGGCTAGGTGAAGAGGATACAGGAGGAGAAAACACAGGACATCTGTAATACTGCCAATAATAATAAAAAACACACAGGTGAATCTTATGGTATGTAAATTATACCTCAATACACCTGTTTAAAAAACAGATCTGAAAAGATTACAGCAAGAGCAACTCTTGGAACAGTGTGAAATTAATCATCTGGGAAATAAAGGGGAGCATCCAGGGAGAGAGTCTCCCCAGTGGGGCCACTAACGCTGGAGATGTTGATTCCTGGACATTGCAGTTCTCGTGCGCTACTAGGAATAATGAATTCCTGGAAATAATATTAACCCAGATCCCACTAATACACGAAGAGTCCTGGGTGCAGGCTCTGAACTCTGAACAGCCATTTGTGTGACCAACACAAAATACTGTCTTATTAAAGACTAAAGACTAATGTCATTTATAAATTCTAGTCATCTTAAGTATAGTCAGCAGCTGTTATGCAAAGCTAAAAATAATGTAACTGTCATCATTAAAATGTAGTTTTTAAAGAAATGTTTATACAAATGGTGATTGCTTTACAGACTCAAGAAATTTAGAGGGTCCCAATTTAAAACGAATATCTGTGTTCTATTGTGCATCTGGTGAAATTTAATAAGACCTCAATTATTTCAAGACATGGAGCTATGCCCTCAAGGGGAGCTAAGTTCTCTGAGAATCTGTGGACCTCTGTGTTAGGTGTACCTTCTCATATAACTTACAGGATGCTTGCTATGAATTTTCCAGCTTCAATGGAAGGCTTTCCTCCTGTGGGGCCCTCAAAACATAATAAAATTCTTCATTTCTTTCTTTCAAAATGATAGGGTTATTCAAAAATAAATAAGAAGTAAAGAAAAAATAGAGAAAAGTATAAATTACCATCATAATAGTTTTTATTTTCTCAGGTACTTAAATGTAGCCTTAGATAATTGTCACAGCAAGATCTAAAAATGTCCTTTGATGAGAAAAGTACCACAAATAATTTTTATTTTATATAGACTTCATTATACCCTTTTGCTGAAAACTTCCATTTTAATTGGTAGTTTCAAAAATTGAAATAATTATAATTTATTTAGATTATCATATGGCATTTCTTCCCCCTA
>PVJC01039750.1:0-16114 GCA_004026665.1 Murina feae | reverse complement strand
GTGGGACCATCCTAAATAAAACTCAGATCCACAAGGAACACACTCAGGGCAGACGCAGTGAGCACAAAAGCCCCACTGAAACAACTCTTGCCCCATAAGGGTGTCTCCAGCACAGAAGTTCTCCCACTGTAGACACAGCTGACTCTCATAACCAAGTGGCTTAGAGGTTAATTCCTCTCAGTGATCACCTAACTCAGAAAGGGAAGCAGCCAAAATGCGGAGACAAAGAAATAGGTCACAAATGACAGAAATGGAGGAAAGAAAACGACAGGATATAGAGTTCAAAACCACGGTTATTAGGTTTTTCAAGAATTTTCTAGAGACTGCCGATAAATTTAGTGAGACTCCCAATGAATCTAATGAGATCCTCAAGAATATGAAAAAGGACCAACTAGAAATTAAGCATACACTGACTGAAATAAAGAATAATATACAGAGCTCCAATAGCAGACGAGAGGATCACAAGAATCAAGTCAAAGATATGAAATATGGGGAAGCAAAACCCACCCAGCCGGAAAAGCCAAAAGAAAAAAGAAAAGAAAAGAAAAAAAGAATCAAAAAGTATGAAGATAGTGTAAGGAGTCTCTGGGACAACTTCAAGCATACCAACATCAGAATTACAGGGGTGCCAGAAGAAGAGAGAGAGCAAGATATTGAAAACCGATTTGAAGAAATGACAGAAAACTTCCCCCACCTGATGAAAGAAATAGAGTTCCAAGTCCAGGAAGCACAGAGAACCCCAAACAAAAGGAATCGAAGGAGGACCACGCCAAGACACATCATAATTAAAATGCCAAGAGCAAAAGACAAGGAGAGAATCTTAAAAGCTGCAAGAGAAAAGCAGTTAGTTACCTACAAGGGGAAACCCACATGACTGTCAACTGATTTCTCAACAGAAACTTTGCAGGCCAGAAGGGAGTGGCAAGAAATATTCAAAGTGATGAATAGCAAGAACCTACAGCCAAAATTACTTTACCCAGCAAAGCTAATGTTCAGAATTGAAGGTCAGACAAAGAGCTTCACGGACAAGAAAAAGCTAAAGGAGTTCATCACCACCCAACCAGTATTATATGAAATGCTGAAAGGTTTTGAGAAGAGGAAGAATATTGAAGCCCCTTACACGTCCAGCGTGGTTCAGGGTTCCTGTTCAGGATCCGAGTTCTGAAGGAGGCCGCACACAAAATGAAGAGAGACTAGAAGAGAATCAATTTGGAAACTGGGGGACCAGGCGTGGCATCTTTCCTCTACCAGGGTAGATTGCCCACTGATGCCTGAGTCTCACCAGCCTTTTATTGAGTCTCTGAGAAAACAACAATATCCTTAGGCAGGAAATTCCAAGGAAGAATTTTACATGTAATTAACAGGTGGAGATTTGCTGTAATTAACAGTGTTTCAACTTAAACGGGTGCATAGCTCTGACCTTTCAGAGCAACCAAAGTGGGTTAAAAACAATCAGTTTCCAGCATCAAAATAATCAGTTTCCAGCAGAAGAAGAACAAGGAAAGTAAAAATTATGAACAACAAATACATATCTATCAACAAGTGAATCTAAGAATCAAGTGAATAAAAAATCTGGTGAACAGAATAAACTGGTGAATAGAATAGAATCAGAGGCATAGAAAGAGAGTGGACTGACAATTTTCGGGGGTTAAGGGGGTTGGCAGGTGCGTGAAAAGAATGGACAATAATTGTATACCTATGGATGAGGACAGTGGAGGGGGCAAGGACAGAAGGTGGGGTGGGAACTGGGAGGAGGGGAGCTATGGGGGAAAAAAGAGGAACAACTGTAATAATCTGAACAATAAAGATTTAAAAAAAAAGAAAACACACACACACACACAAAAAGGTGGTATTTTACCCAAAGGATATTTTATTCTGAATACTAATAATCTTTTAAGAAATTGTTAACTGACCAATTAAAATGATTTGAAAGAATAATACTCTCAATTTCAATAAAAGACTTGAAATTTTTAGTACAGAAAAGCTTTTATATTATTCAACACCAGCTCCTTTTAACTCACCATTTTATAAAGGTTCCCAGGGGCTATAAATTTATTGGCCATTTTTTCCTTTTCCTATCTAGAAACCTAAATGTCATGTGATTTTTTAAAATCGCCTGTAGGGTAAGACACCCATAGGAAACTTGAAACCAAGGACAATTCTATCTATAACCAAAGACAACACACTGGCTTAAGATATCAGAAGTCATTTACAAAAGACAATTGGTGCCTATACTTTCTAAAGTACTTTCAAATTCCATGTCTCTTCCTTTTGGCTTTGAAACAACCATGAGCAAGGTCAGGCTCACAGGTTTCTGTTGGCTTTGCTGAGAAAGGACTTGAGTCTGATGAAGACCGCTCATGAGGCTAGCTGCTAGGTAAGTGGAGACTGGATTCCCTGCTTCCTGACTGCACTGTGTCCCTGGGGCCTGGGCTTGAGAGAAAGATGAGTCCAGAAGCAGCTCCTTCCGGAGCCTTCTAATTCAAGTTTTACACAGAGAATATAGTGAAGAGCTCAATATACAGTAAGGGCATTTCCATTTAAAGGCTCCTTGTGGTACTGGTAAAATCTATCTCCTTATTTTATTGGATTACTACCTGTACCTGGCCACGCGTTGCTGTGGCTCAGTCTGGTTAAATGGAAAAGAAAGAAAAGAGAAAGCGCACATTTCTAATATGTTTAGTTTCACAATGCTTGTGGGTATACAATATTTTTTGTTGTTCTATTGTCTGTGTGGATATAGAGATTGTCTGGTTTGCTGGCTCTAGAACACGCAACATATAATTGTCCATGGGAGAAGCAATCCATGTCTAGATCTAAACCGCACAATTCTAAAGACTGGCCCTGAGCTTTGTTGACAGTGATTGCAAACGCCAATTAAATTGGGAATTGCAATCTCTTAAATTGAAATGGCATATCCGTTGGAATCATAGGAATGCTAGGAACGCGGACATCTTCACCTTTGAAAGGTCCTGTCAAGATTGTTGCTTCTAGGACATTGCTCATTAATTTTTTTACTGCAAGCCATGTGCCATTGCAAAGCTTTGACTGGTTGATATTTTTCAACATAATTGGCACGCCGATTTCCAATTGCAATACATGCAGTGGCATCCCTGGCAGATCGAGTGAATTCACAAATTCTGTTGGATAATTAACTGCTTCATCTGCTTCCACAACAGTGTCAATGGACTTGTATGTGACTGCCTCACTTTAATGTTAGACTGAATGATATTGTTAAGTTTGTAGATGTCGTTGTTCTTGGCCGCAAGAATAGCTCATTCACTCAGCCAATAGTGATTCTTATAATTGATTTGAATATTGGGAAATACTTTTTCAACCAATTCTTCTTTTGATGTCACTAAATTGCAGAAGTTATGAGGGAATGAAATTCTTCCTGAGGTCCGATCAATCGGCACCTTTCCACTCCCAATTTCCAGCAATTGATGTGAGAATATCTCACATCAACAGCTGGACATGCATATTTGTAGTTAATTTTAACGTCTTTATGTGTTGCCACAAAGTAGAGTATTTCAGGCAAGCATTTATTTTGTCCGCTGGTGTTGATTGAGAAATTACAGGTAATGTTTGCCTGAAATCTCCTGCAAGCAACATTAATGCATTACCAAATGGTCTGACGTTTCCATGCAAATCTTACAATGATCGATCAACAGCCTCAAGCGTTTTTTTGTGCACCATTGTGCATTCGTCCCAAACAATAAGTTTGCATTTCTGCAATACTCTTCCCATGCCGGATGCTTTGGAAATGTTGCACATGGGAGTTTCAATGAATTGCATGTTCAATGGCAACTTCAAAGTGGAATGAGCAGTTCTTCCACCTGGTAGCAATGTCGTAACTATTCCGGATGACGCAAGAGCTAAGGCTATGTCATTTTGGGATTGAATTGCTGCCAGAATCAATCTAATTAGGAACGTTTTACCAGTTCCTCCTGGTGCATCTAGGAAGATTTCTCCAACCTCATTATTGACTGTTTGCATTATTTGATCGTAAATGCCTTTTTGCTCAATCGTTAGCTTAGGAATATTTGATTGTACATACGACAAAAGATCACCTGTGTTGTAATTTTGTTCACGACACAATTCTACATCAAACGAAGCAGCAGCGAATCGATTCAGTGATGGCATTCCCAATTGATTGCATAAAATTGGAAATTTGGAAATCGTATATGGATTGTAAATCAGAAACATTAAAATGGAATTGTAAAATATTTAGTATATCAAGTGTTGCTTTTACATCCAACAGATGGTGCTGTTTTTCAAAAAAGCATGCTTTTACCTGTCACAGGTGTGACATCTATATAATATAGGTATATAAAAACACGTGCGTATTCGAAT
Source organism: Murina feae (assembly GCA_004026665.1). Classification (NCBI taxonomy): domain Eukaryota; kingdom Metazoa; phylum Chordata; class Mammalia; order Chiroptera; family Vespertilionidae; genus Murina; species Murina feae. The sequence continues at coordinate 11,761 of PVJC01039750.1, read as the reverse complement.
GCAACGTTGTGTCAAAATTTCAAAGCAATCAGTGAAGAATTTTCAGAGATTTAAGATTTTGAACAAACGAACATTTACATTTTTATTTATATAGATTTTAGACCTTTCTTGACACGAGCCATGCTTGACGGTCACATTCAGCCCAAATGTGGGGCATGAAGAGGAGACTGGAGTTCCACCTTTCCTATTGCTGATCCATGTGTGGTACATTAAGGAATGATGTTTTTAAATTATTATTATTATTGGGCTTGCTAAAAGACATTTATACTATAAATAAGGAAGAATGGAAAAAAATTGTGCTTACGATTTTGGACACAGGGCGAGATGGCGACCAGTGAAATCAGCACACACAGGCCTCCGTTTACTCCCAGGAGAATTTTGTTTTCCATGCAACCATCTTTCTGTGTATAAAACACTGCCATCAAAATCAAGCCTCCAGTGGCGATGGAGTACATGATGAGGGTCACCAGGGACAGAGCGGCATACCACAGCTTGTTGTGAGCGGTGCCTGCAGTCCTATTTGTCCAGGAAGTGGGTGAGAGGGACGGGAGAGAAGACAAGTGAGTAATGGCCACTACTGACCTACATTTACTAGTACCATTAACTACTGCTGTCCAGCCCAAGCCCATCAAAACCGAGTTGTCCAGGAGACCTATCATTGTGCCAATAATTATGCCACATCAAAGCGAGAAGGTACAGGTAAATATGCGAAATCTTCTTAGTTCAAGCTTAAAATGTGTTCTAAACACTGAAAGAATTCTGTTTTTGACTCAAGTGTATCCATCAACTATAATGACTATCCATAGGCTTTCTGAATGTGAATTACCCTGGGACGGGTTTGGGCAGTATCATTACAAAGTGGCTCTCTGCTGGAGATCACTTCCCATCGCCCCTATAAACCCAGAGACTGGAGATGCCATGGTGCCCACGCCAGTGCTACCACAGCTCCTGTTGAAGCCCATCTAGTCTTCAGGGAGAGGAGCGAATTAACTTTTCTCAGAGAAAGACCTCAGCTCTGTTGTCGAGCTCTGAAAGGCAAACTCTGTAAGAGTTCTTCTCCAATGCCAAGTGTGATTAAGAGGAAATATGACACTAAACAAAAGGGGAGAATAAAATCAGGCAGAGAAAGAGTAAACATTTTAAGGGGATGTACAGTGAAGAACCTAAAAGAGGAGATTAATGTGCTTTCTAGTTTACAACTATTAATAAAGGGATGGGAGACATTAGTGGTGGTTTAACAAGCTAGAGAAATTGTTCGGAACAAAGAAAAGGGTGTGCTTATGAACGCTAAATGAGGAGGACAGAGCACCAGGAAGAATGGCTTGGATCACTGTCATCTGCCTTCGGATTACACTGCCCTTTGTAACCACATTCTCACAAACCTTCAGAGAAAGTAACTTGCTTACTGGTTTTGCAAAACTGGAAAGTGTTCAAGCAACCCAGCTAAAATGTATTAATGACGAAAAACTTGCTGCAGCCAGAGACAAAGAAAATAGGGAGGGAAAGGCCAAAATGACGATGACCATTATATTCCTGAAACAGAGCCAGGCATTCCAGTGACCACAAAAGTATTCTAACATAAAAGGCACGCAAAGGAAAGGAAGAGAAAAACGAGACTCAAAAATAGAAAAAAGGAAAAAAAGAAAAATCTAACAGCCAAATAGTAATGAATGACACACAGAGAGAATGAATTATGTAGAAAAAGGTCAGCACTGCTGACTAGTGTGTGGGTGGGGTCCAAGCGTTTCTTCACTAGCCTTTTGAATTATATTATTAATATATGAAGGACTTCCTTACAGTTAATTTATGCTTAAGTTCCAGTTTCATCTTCAACCCTAACCTCTCCTCTCAACTCCAGTCTCATAATATCCAACTGTTCTGCATCCTCACTTGGAAGTCTAACCAGCATGTCCAAAGTAACAGGTCCAGAGTCACTTCCCAATGTTCAAACCTCCACCCCTAAACCTGCTCTTATTTGGTCTTGCCAACCTCAGAAAATGGCAAGTCCATTCTACCCCGTGTGTGTGTGTGAGTGTGTGTGTGTGTGTGTGTGTGTGGGGGGGGTGATGGAAGGTGTTAAAGGAAAGAACTTTAATGGCTCCCCTACTGCCACGCCATCACCAGCAGCAAATGCTGCTAGTTTCAACCTCAGAATGTCAGAATGTAACTGATGCTAACGTCTGCCTCCTAGCTACCTCAGCTCTCACCTGGATTATCTCCCACTGGCCTCCTTACTTGCACCTCCAGCTCCCTCTAATCTTTAGATTACATTAGATTATGTCCCTCCAGTGCCCTTCTCTATTTTTTATCCTCATTGGAGGATATGTTTTTATTGATTTGAGAGAGAAACATTAATGTGAGAGAGAAACATCAATCAGTTGCCTCCTGTACACTCCCTGACTGGGATGGAACCCACAACTTTTCAGTGTAAGGATAACACTACAACCAACTGAGCTACCTGGCCAGGGCCAGGCCCCTTCTATTCATACAGTGGCCCCAGAAGCCCTTCATGATCTGGCTTAGTGCCAACTGTGACTTCATCTCTTACACCCTTCCCTCCCTCACCACTAGAGTCCAGCCACAGTGGACACTCCTTTGCTCCTTAAACAAGCACAGCAAGGGCTCAGCAGTCTTTCCTCAAGCTCTCCCCACTTCTTTTATCTCCCTCACCTCTTCAGGAAGCCTTCCCCTGCCCCACTTTCCTCAGCTCCCACACCGGCTTTCTTTTTCTCCAGAGCACTTTTCACCATTGACCCTATTACTTATTTGCTTGATTAATCAAGTTGATTATCCCTCTTCCCCTCCAGAGGAACGTAAGCTCCACAGAGCAGGACATGGTTGTGTTCACTGCTGTTCTACTGTGGAGGGGCTGGCAAACAGCAGGCACTTGGTGCAAGGCCTGTCGATGCTAAAAAAAAGTATGCAGCAATGTTAGCAGAGTGATGCGGCGCCGGATTCAGTTGGTCCCCCTGATGACATCTTGTTTTCACAAATACCTCTAATAAGTGCAGTGAACTTATCTTTACAGTGTTGATGCTGCCACACAGTCATATTCCTTGTGAATCAATGCTAAATGAGGAGCACTTGAGATGAGAACAGGACCAGCAGCAGAGCAGAGGGCACGGTCACAGCTGCAAGCAGGTACTAAGTAGGGAGTTAGCTGGGCTCAGGCTTAGGGTTGGGGTTGGGTCAGTAAACTAAACAACATAAACTGAAAATATAGAAAATGGGTCTTTGTCAGAAATACCTGAATATACCACCTACTTTTTATTTCAGTTTTGATACAGAACTGACCCTTCTATTCACAAAATTTCAGCTAGGGAATTACTAAAAACAAGACAACAGGCCCCAAATGAAGTGCTTTATACTAAGACACCAAACCAAGGCAGTGTAATTACAGTTTGGCTTTCCCAGAAATAAGAACCTTAAACAAGTCCATCAGGAAGCACCTGGTTAGCACTATTAGGGAATCTGCCTGAGAGACCCTGCCTTCCCCAGTAACCCACGCCTCTGCCTTGTGTAGCTTCCTCGTTCCTGCTCCCTTCTGCTTATAATGGTCTCATTCTACACAGCTCCTTGAAGCTCCTTTTTATCTGCTAGCCTGGATGTTGGCCAATTCAAATCAATTTTCTGCTCAAATAAACTCTAAAACGTTTTTAATATGCCTCAGTTTATCTTTTAACAAAAGAACAAAAACACACTAAACATCCAGTCCAAACACACCATTTTACAAGTGTGCAAACTAAGGTCACAGAGGTCAAGAGACCTGCCTACAATGAAACAGCAGCCAGAGAGCGAGGGGCTTTACAATCCGCACTCCTGGTTTCCAGGCCGCAACCTCTCTCTCCCACTGCCTGCGCAGCCTTCTCCTTCTCAACATGTTTACAAAAAGAAAAAGAAGGGGAAAGTCCTTTAGTTGCTCCATGAAGGGTGATATGATTAGTCTATTTTCTAGACTAACCTTGTAAGCAAGAGACTGTCTAAAAACACAGCAAAAACTCTTAAAAAAAATCTTTTTATATAAATGAATTTATGTAAAAATGAAAATTAGTGAGCTTTCTAGCTTAATCCTAATTTTAGGCAAACCATCCAACCAACTATAAAAATGTTGACAAAGGGGTTTTGTTGGGATATTGGCCTCAAAGCCGGGACAACAGCAACATCATTGTTGCAAAGCTTTTAAGCCATTCTTATTGAGTGGTTTCTGGAAAGTTTTTAAAGCAACAAAACTCTTCCAAAAAGCCTGTTAAAAGTTGGCATCAATAACCAGTCCCAGAAAATGGCTTCAGCATCAATCAAAACATTAAGATCAAAGTGAAGAAGCACAAGTATTCTCAAGAGAACATAGTATTTAGTGGGCAAAGCTGGTACACAGTATTAGCGATGTTAATATTTTATCAGCAAGTTCCTTATTTGAAGAATATTTGTGAAAATTTTAGGAGAAATTTTGAATGACACATTCTAATAAGAAATTCAGAGAGAAAGTACAGTAAGACTTATCATGGAAAGTGATATGTAATCAATTAAAATGCATTTCCAATTTATTGTGCACAACTGAGAAAATTAGGGTCACATAAAACTATAGTCACTCATTTGACTTATCTTTAGGAAAACTTTGCTGCCTCAAAATAAGATGGAGTAGAGACCTCAGACATAAACTCCTAGGTTTCAGGCATGACTCACAAAGCAGGACAGCATGCCCTCACTGGTTTGGCTTAGTGGCTACAACGTCAGCTTGTGGACTGAAGGGTCCTGGGTTTGATTCCAGTCAAAGGCACATGCCTGGGTTGCAGGCTCAATCTCCAGTGGGGGACATGCAGGAGGCAACCTATCAGGGATTCTCATCATTAATGTTTCTCTCTCTCCCTCTCCCTTCCTCTCTGAGATCAATAAAAAAAATTTTTTTTAAAAATAAAAAGCAGGAAAGCATGCACAACTTACATGTGTGCACTTCTCAGAACTAGAAATTTTTGTCTTAGAGATTAAGAATTGAAAAATACCAAAACATATCTGTATTGCTACTTGCATGGCTATTCGACGTGCTATCAACAGTTTAGAAACTGGCCATAAGCATCTGGCCATACCCCAATATTTCCCAAATAATAAAATGACCGCCCTGGCCAGGCAGCTCAGTTGGTTAGAGTGTGATCATAATATGCCAAGGTTGTGGGTTTGATCCCTGGTCAGGGAACATACAAGAATCAACCAATGAATGCATAAATAAGTGGAACAAGTTAATGTGTTTTTTTTTCTTTCTGTCTCTAAAATCAGGAATAAAAAATTTTAAAAAGTAGCCGTACTTTAAAAATAATAACAAAATTATTAACACCATCTTTACACTCATACATCTCATGTCTTGATCTTTTAAAAGTAGCAAAATAAAACGGCAATGAATACTACCAACCTGAGAACTATAATCAGAATGAAAAGTATTTTGAGAGAATTTAGACAGTATATTTTGTTGTGTCCAAAATAAAATTCACATTCATATAACACTTTCTAATACCCTCTCCCCCTCCCAAAAGAAGTATAAAATAATCTGATGCCTACAAAATCAACAAAATAACAAAAGCCTTACTGGGTACAAAAGGCAGTAATTGTCATTCATATTTTGTAAGTAAAGTAAGACAGAAAGTCTAAGTGCTTTGCCCAGAGTCACAAAGATCAACTTGGCTTTAGGACTCAGGGGGCTGGACCCTTGTCTGGCCGCCATGTCCTCAATATAGCTCAGCAAGAATAAAATAGTCTGGCATTTCCCAATTATCTTGGATATGAATTCCACTTTCCAGGCACATAGAAAGAGCCTGTGTTTTTCAAATGCAGGATGGCTTTCTAAGGTAGCACAACACATCTTCCTAACGAAGGGGTCCTTCTATGCTTACGCAGTGGTGAACAAAGAAAAGCTTTTTTTAAAGAAGAGAACTATTCCATCACATCTTCTTTGCAAAAGGAAACCTCTAGCTCTAAAGTATTATTTTTTTCTCTCCTAAGGTTGGAAGCCTAAGATGAAGCCTGCCCAAGTTTTCAACACAACCACAGAACTGAGGCCAGAGGTGCCACGAATGGGGCTGAATGGGGCCAAGTCACACTGTTGGTTCGACTGAGAGCCCAAATGAGAGAGGGCAGGGAAAAAGAGCCAAAAGGTGAAAAGAAATGTAGGAGGAGGAGGAAAGGCAGAAGAATTGACAAATGGTATGGGGGAGAAATAAGTGAACATATCCAAAGAGCAAGAAAGAAGGGAGAATGCTGGCAAAAACTGTCCCTGTGGTAGGCAGGCTCTGATCCCTACCAGTAAACTCAGAGAAAGCCTTTGTCAGCGCTGTACTGTGGGCAGGGTCTGAGTCAATGAGTTTACTTGAAAGCTTTCCATAAAGGCACATACCAGTTCTTGTTCCATTTATGTGCAAACTCCACGAGCAGGATGAGCTGGATGCCTATAAAGAGGAAGGCTCCGATGGCTCCCACATAGCGCCAGGCTGCAAAAGAAGGCCACCCAAAAGGAGGTGACAGACCGTTCCAAGTGTTCCCCCACAAGGGTAGTATTAACAGGCCACTTTACAGATGAGAAAAACTGAGAGCCTACCTAAGGTGACAAGGTCCCTTAGCCAGTAATGGATGTCACCGGATGTGAACACAGACAGTCTGGCTCTGGTGCATCCAAGCTTAACCTCCACGCTACAACTGCCATATACTCCAACAGACGTAGTAATTCATAAAGTCAACACAGCCCACAACTTAAAAGTAAAAACACACACTACCAGAAAAATCAAGGGTTCTAATTTTATTGGATAAGGAGGCACCAGTGTCTAGTAAGGAAATGAGGCTCAGACTTGGGGACCAAGGACTCAGATTCTACTTCGGGCTCTGTCACAAAAGACGCCCTAACACTGGACGAGCCGTGTCACATCCCTGGGTTACAGCCTGTCTATAAAAATGACTCAGCTGGACTAGAGGATGCTAGGTCCCTTCCCTTCTAAAGATATTATTCTAACACACAATATTCTAACGTCTGTGGGGAAGAGAAAACCAGCTAACAAGCTTTTTAGGTAAAGATAAGACGTGGATGCAATTTCCTTAAGGAGAACATAAAATTGGTGTGATGTTGAAAAAGCTGGACCTTCTCCATATGTGACTCTTTGAGGGTCTGTAGCTGTTCCTCATGGACTGACACAATGTGAATACTTTCACCATCTCAACTAGGAAAGCGAATTCATGTGGGTTGAACAGTGTACTTGAACCACTGAAATTCAGACCTTTTCCCTCCCTAACTCATATATAGAAGGGCTCTGATGAAAGGCTTCGGTATTAAATTGTTTTTGGTATGTGCTATCAATAAGGAACACAATCCAGTGTTATGTAGGTTCCCGTAAGGTTAGAAATGGACTGGGGGTTGCCTCTCCCATCCCATTACAGCTGCAGCAGGTTTAAAGCTCGAAGGAGCCGTGTTCGGAGCCCTGGCTTTTCCGAGCCACATTCAGAAAGAACGAGGTCCCAGGGCCTCTTCAAGCATGGCTGGTAGCGTCAGGCTGACTTACTAAACTGACCGTCACACAAATTTTAAGTGCTTCATTTCCCCTTCATGCTAATAACCTTACAATTATTTTTTAATTCTTCAGCCTGCTGAGTAACTAAGGTCCTCCCACAGCCTGCCAGGAAGGGAGGGAGTGGGAAGGGACAAGGAGGAGGGGAACGGAGGGAGATAGGGAGTAGGGAGAGTAGATAAAGTGTGGGCAGATCAGCTTTTTTTTTTTTAAGCCACAAGAAAGTCAGTAATTCAAAATATCAAAGGCACCCTGGACTGTGCTTTTGACAATTTTACAAAATGGATAAACACGAAATGAACAGAAACTTATCTGTACCATTCAGGAAGGTCTCCTGGTCTGGAATGAAGAAAGCGCCTGAGCACATGGCCCCCAGAAGCAGGAGCTTGAAGAACCAAAAGCTAGAAAGAAAAAAGAAGAAAAAAGAGGAAATGTATTTAAATGATATTCAGAGAAGGACAAAAGACCTCTTAGAAGGTAAGCACGGCCAGCCATGGTTCTGCCACTGGCACTGTGCTCTCCAAATCAAGGGGAAGTAATTAAGTGACTGGAGACCGCCTTTTCCCAACATTAGACAGATTCAGCGTGGCCCCTGATTGTGCAAAGCACCATTTTGTTGCAGGGGTAGAGGTGACCCAGGGAAATTAACTCTTGTCTTTACTGCCTTTCCCATTATGATACCAGTGCTACAAACAGGATTCTAGCTCTTTGGCCACTGCGCGGTGGCAAGTGTTAGGTCCCACCTTCCCTAAAACCAGCGTCAGTCATTGAAGCAGGAGGGAGAGCAGTCAGAGGTCCCATGATTACAAGTGGTCCTAGATTACGCTCTGAATAGAAGACCAGGGAAGCGAATTCTGGTGACTTGCCCATTGTGAATGTAGGCTCTGCAGCTTTTGCTGTTGTTGATATTCAAGGTCAGGAGGCAGAAGATAAAGAAGAAACAGGCCATTCCAAAGCAGACTCTATACACCGCAGAATACCCCACCAGCTTCTCACAGGTGTCACCAGCTTTAATGCCTTTACAAATGTCTTCGTAAAAAGGAATCTGAGGAAAAAGAGAAGAAAGTCATCTGTTAAAGCTGGGTCAAGGGGCTGCTGTGAAGTGCTCCATCGGCCTCACGTCCAAGTCCAATGTGGAAATACACACACTGGGACGCAGGCCCTCTTCCAAAGGCTTTTTCTTAGTTTCCTCTGAGTCGTTTTTAAAGATTCAGTGCTCATGATGCACACCACTCAGCCTTTACTTCCCCAAATGAATGTGGAAATCCAGCATCAGAATTTTTAAAAATCACACTTGTAATACATGGGTACATTTTTCCTGAAATGCATAAATGTATAGCATAAAACGTGAGAGGCTTCTTTCATTCCCACCCCAAAATGTCCTCTCCTCAGGAGAGTTAACAATTTGGGGAATATTTTTATTAGTTTACATACATAAATGCATGTGTACATATGTATGTATATATACACCGCATACTTATACACAGCACACACATACATACACTGTATAGTGTAAGGTGACCAGATTTTAATATTGGTAAAACGGGACACCATTGACTGGGGGGATTCTTTCTTTTTTTTTTTACTTAAAATATTACAAAGAGTAGTACATATGTCTCTTTCCAAAAATCAGGACTTTTTTAAAACGCGGCAGGATGCGGGACAAATTATTAAAAATCGGGACTGTCCCGCCAAAAGCAGGACGTCTGGTCACCTTACTATAGTGTCATGTACATCCCCCCCCCCCATTTACACACACAGAAACAGCTTTATTAAGTAAAAGAGTATATATATTATTCTGTAACATTTTTCTTCCTAATTAACAATAAGCTGAGGAGATCTTTCCCTATTAATACAATATGCAAGCGCCTTTTAAGCTACCATACAGGCTTTTAGAGTGAGGCTAGATTAAAACTGATAAGCATTACCATACTGATCATGTTGGGAAGGGCTCTTGTTTTGCTATTACAAACACTGATTCAGGAACACTGCTGTGCATGCCTCATAGCACATGTGCCATTATTTATGTAGAATAGATTCCAGATCCACAAATGGAATCAGTGAGTCAAGTAGTATCTACATTTTAAATTTTGAAGAGATAAAATCAAGCCTTGACTGAGGTGGCTCAGTGGATAGAGCATCGGCCTGCGGACTGAAAGGTCCCGGGTTCGATTCCAGCCAGGGGCATGTACCTTGGTTGCAGGTACATCCCCAGTGTGGAGTGTGCAGGACACAGCTGATAGATGTTTCTCTCTCATTGATGTTTCTAACTCTCTATCCCTCTTCCTTCCTCTCTGTAAAAAATCAATAAAATATGTATTTTTTTAAAAAGAGATAAAGTCAAATCACACTTTCAAAGGCTGCACCAGTTTATATCCCACCAGAACTATCTGAGCCTACTCAGGTTCCCAACCAATTTAAAGGTAAAAAAAACAGCCCTAGCTGGTTGGGCTCAGTGGATATAACATCAGCCTGCAGACTGAAAGGTCCCAGGTTCAATTCTGGTCAGGGGGCATGGCGTGCAGGGGGTGGCAGATCAATGATTCTCTCTCATTATCTCTCTCCCTCTCCCTTGTTCTCTGAAATCAATAAAAATCTATTAAAAAAATAAAAGTAAAGTAAAAAACACTATCCTGTTTCAATGTCCATTTTCCTCATTACTAGTAAGGTTCACTTCTTTTCATAAATTTATGGCCACCTGTATTTTTCTTTGTGATTTGGCTGTTAAGTTTTTTCCTGATCCACTGGAGCTATTCTGATGAATGCTGGCAATGGTTTATTCTAGCCCCATTAGAAAGTTTCAATATTATCAGAACTGAAATCTTATATAACAAGAACAAGAAGTACATTTCTATGAACATAGAACGTTAAGGACTTAGTGATTTAAAAACGTATTCATCTACATCAAAGCTGAGCACTCTTTAGAACAGAAAAAAGTTGAAAACACAGTATAGCTGTAATCCACAAGACAAAAGATAACACAGAGGAAAAAATGACACAAGATGGAGATAAAATTGAAGCAGGATAATTTAGTTTCTTCCCCAGAAAAGATCTTAAAGAAATACTAATAACTAAGGCTATTAAGATTTCCATAAACAAAAAGAAGACTACACTTAATTGGAGGTCATCTTCCTGACTGTGGATTCCCTCACCTCAGAAAAGGCCTGCAGCCATGACTATACCTGAATCTCAAACATGTTTTTCCTAAACAAAACTTTTTTTTTTATTTTATTGATTTTTTACAGAGAGGAGGAAGAGGGATAGAGAGTTAGAAACATGGATGAGAGAGAAACACTGATCAGCTGCCTCCTGCACACCTCCTACTGGGGATGTGCCTGCAACCAAGGTACATGCCCTTGACTGGAATCGAACTTGGGACCTTTCAGTCCGCAGGTTGATGCTCTAGCCAAACCAGTTAGGGCTAAACAAAACATACTTTTCAAAACTACTTCCTCAGGCAAAAATGCATGAAATATTTCATAAAGAAATAACACGTTTTGTAGTCAGCAATTTTTTTTAGATCAGGGCAAGATGTAAATGCATAAAAAGACACTACTGTATTTTTGACCAGGCTATCAAACAAAGTAGCACACATGTAGGGTTGCCAGAATGTCCAGTTAAATTTAAATTTCAGATAAACAATGACTAATTGTTTTATTTGTACAGGATTTATTGCTGTGTAATAGTCATCCAAATCTTTCCTTCCTTCCCTTCTCTCTTCCACTCTCTCAGCAAAGATAATTTCTCACACACACCTCAACCACCTTCAACTCTTTCATCTACACCAGCACATCTTCCACCTCCGGCTCTTCCACCTCCGGCCTCAAACCAACTTCTCTCCTTCTTCTAAAATCCATTTTAAGAAGCATGCTAATGCCAGGAAGCATGAGCTCCTATCCAGTCATCCCCCACAAATGCCCTCCCGTGTTGATTCCCAGAGGCCCTTAGGCTCATCAAAGGGTGAGTACGTGGCATGGCATATTTCATCCAAAATAAAAGTAGGCAAACAACCCCCTCCTCCAAATACTAAGGCCTGCTTTATGCTCTGTGGGTGACTCAGTCATTTAGCTTTCAGTAAGTAGTGAGAATTTTTAGGCAAAGAACCTCAAGTTGAACAAGCTGGCAGGATTTAGCAAGGGGAATTTGTTCTGATTAAATATTTGCTGTTCCAAACTCCATCCCAGTTTTAGAAGAAAAAAACATACATCACACACAGATTC
>PVJC01039749.1:0-16097 GCA_004026665.1 Murina feae | reverse complement strand
CTTTGACTCTTCCCTAAAAGCATAATATTGCAAATAATAGGGCATAACATTGCCATTAGAGAAAAGTATAAGCCTTTCAAGTACAGAAGCCAAGTGTCCAGTCAATAATATGTACCCAATACTAAATGAGGTCAAACAACTCTGAAACTTTATCTCCTTTCCCCAAAAGCTCTATTTACCCAATCAAGTGAAGCCTGGTTGTAAGAATAGGCGCATGAGGATGATCACCAATGTCGGCAGGACCGACTGGAGTAATGGGAAAGAGCACTGTTTTAGCAATTTGAACCTCTATGTGTCTCCTTCATTGGATTTCCCCACCACCACCCTCACCTCTGCTAGTCCAGGTTAGACCTTTGCAGGGAGCAAGTCCTACTTGGGTCAGATTCTGCATTAGTGTCAGGAGGATTCTAACTAGCTGCAAGCTGTAGGACAAAGAAGTGAGATACAGGTTGGAATACCTGCCTCCCTGCTTCTCCTCAGCTGCACTCACTGATCAAGATTCAGTCCAATAGGAGCCAACTCAAAATCCCAGGGATGTGATGGAGCCATTTCTCATCTGCTTGCAGGAGCTGACAATTAAATTTTCAGGAATTGTGCAAGACAGTTGTGAATCACAGCTATTACTAAAAGTTATATAAACTTACTAGGGGCTCAGCGCACAAAATCGTGTGTGGGTATGGTCCTTAGACCTAGCCTGCGATCAGGGCCGTCTTCCCCAGTTGCCAGCAAACAGCCCGCTCCCCGCCACCATCCACCCCAGTTCCCCATTCGCCATCCAGCAATGGGAGCCTGACGGCCAGGGGAGGGACCGAGAGATCGGCCATTCTCACCCACTTGCTGGCCCCACCCCCACTGCCTGTCGCCCCCTATATGTGGGGTGACCAGCGGGGCAGGGGCCTTGGCCTGGCACTGCCTGCATCCCCCACCACCTACCCTGGGTTCCCGTTCACCATTGGCGATTGGAGCCTACCAGCCAGGAAAGGAACCAAGAGGTGGTCAGTGCAACCTCATAGTGACTGGTCAAGTGGTCATTCGGGTCATTCTGCCTTTATGGTCACTGGGCTTTTATTATATAGGATAGTTAAATGTTAAAACAAAGGTAATAAATATTCAAAATCACTTCATAATTATCTTGCATTACCTATACTCTTTTCTATTATCTATGCTCTTATGGTTATTTACATCTATTGATTCTGTGTGGCTGAAATACTATATAAGAGGATGCTATTGTGCATCTATTCCAATTCCATGTTCAGGGATAGCACATTGGTTGGTAGCTGGAAATCACCATGCTGGGAGTAATTACACCACAGAAAGTGTAGTTTATAGCAGAAAATGCTACAAATCAGGGCTTGATTTATTGTTCTGTTGATTTTCTAGACCAGGGCTCAGTGATCTATGACTCAATGAACAAAGGGTATTTTTGTATTGCCCACAAGCTAAAAATGGCTTTAACATTTTGAAGGGTTACAAAAAAAGGAAGAAAAGGAGGAGAAGGGGGAGGAAGAGGGCAACGGCGACGACAAAGAGGAAGAAGAAAAGAAAAAGGTGGAGAAGAAGAAGAAACAGAGATCCCCTTTTCTCTAAAAATCCAGGAAATAAATGTTTCGGTTGTGTGGGCTATGTGGTCTCTGTTAGGACTGCTCAACTCTTCCAATGTAGCATAATGGCAGTGCTTCAGTAAAATTTTACTTATAAAAGTAGATTGTGGGTCAGATTTGACACAGGCCACAGTTTTCCAACCCCTGATCTAAAGTTAGGGAAGCCTTCTAAGAGAATCAAATGGCTATATGGAATTGACCATAAAGGACATCTTATATTTTGTAATTTTGTGCTATATATTCTTTGTGTCAGTAAAATTTATCATAGGAAATACTACATACACACATAGATATTTAATGGCAAGCTGGTTATTAAATACTTACCAGCATACCACTGCTTAAAAACCACAAAATCTATAATCCATGCTGCCCCTTCCCTTCTCAATCAACCTTTGCTTGAGTGCTTACCACATGCCAAACACAAGACTGAAAGAATTAGAAAGATGAGGTCCACGTTCTCCAAGAGCTCACAGTCCAATGTGAGAGACCAACAAGCAACAGATAAATGGCACAGGACACAGCAGCAAGTGCAGAAACACAAACAAACCAAGAGCTGTGGGGCAGAGAGAATGAGGGGACCAATGTTCGCCGTTCCAGGTGATTCCATAGAGAGAAGCTTACCAGCAACTCTATGAAGTATGTGTCATGGTCTTCATATTACATATGAGCTAAACGAGATGCAGAGATTTAGTTAATATGCCCAAGGTCATAAAGCTGATAAGGGCAGACGTAAGATTCAAAGTCAAGGCTGGTTTGACACCTAAGTCCTTGTTCTTTCACTCCACTCCCAATTAATTCCTTGTTTATTTTTAAAAGGGGAGGGGGGTAAATCATATTCATACCTTGATCCATTGCAAAATGTCTCTACCCATATTCTTTTCTTTAGCTTCCCTCTCTCTCTAGTATCTCTGCCACATGAGTTTATTATTTCCCCCAAAGTCAAAAAGGAAATGTTAATTAAAAGTTTTAAAAGAACATGTGTCAATGTAGCTCTGAAGTGGTAACAGTAGGGAGTTGAACTGTACCAAATTAAAAAGCACTGGCATTAATTAGCATTAACATGTGCAGGTGTTTTCTCTTTATGGCGACAGTGAACTCTTGGAGAGCAGGAATCAACCTTCTCTCCACAGTATCTGACAGAGGCTGATCTACAGGAGAAGCTGTGTCAGAGCGGTTGGGTGATAGGGGAGACTGTGGTAGAACTACAGCCACTGCATCACCCCCAGGACTTCGGGCAGGTCAGCCCAGAAAGCTCCAACTGCCCAAGTCCTGATGTTCACTCCAGCAGCAGCCTGTTTGATGCAAAGTTGATATGTTTATGAGTTCACAGAGCTCTGAAGAAGGTCAACATTTTCAATGTATAGAGAAAAAGATTTTCACAATCGCCCTTGGAAATTTCTTCTAGAGGATCTTAAATTTTGATATGGGTCAATCACCCAGGAGCTTGTTAAAAGTACCTTTTCCCAGCCTACTCCTATATGGTCTGGCGTAGTAGGTCTTCAACCAGAACTACACACCCTAGTTAAGTTTCTTCCTTTCTATGGTGAGTACCTTTTTTCATTGTACCTAACAAATTGATGTGCTGTGGGTCCACATATTCTTTAATCTGCAATTCTAAATCTAAATCTTAACTCACCTAGCAGCAAAACCTGTTGGGGGGGGGGGGGGGGGGGACGGGCAAAACCTGACCTGAATTCTCTGAAAACATTTTTAAATCTTTATTTATTGCCCTGGCTGGTGTGGCTCAGTTAGTTGAGAATCATCCTGTGCACTGAAGGGTCGCCGATTTGATTCCCAGTTGATGTTTTGCTCTCTCTCCCTCTCCCTCTCCCTTCCACTCTCTCTAATGTCAGTAAAAACGTTTTTAAATCTCTATTTATGTAACTTTGAGTGGACATGCATACATTTTGCTGTAGATGATTGCAAGGTGGCACTCCAGACCCTAAGAAGGGGTCACAAAATATAAAACACACACTCCATTTTACTTCCCCCAAATCATAAGCATTTGATGCATGAAATATATTGGTTCCAAACAGTCCAGATAGACGACCATGGACTTACATAAACCCCCTTGCATGAATGAATCCCCTCCTCAAGGGTGAGGATTTAAGGGAATTATGGAAGCAAAATTCACCAACATTTATCCTTTGAGCTGCCTCTGTTTTCCCAAGGTGCTTTACCTTCAGAAAGCAAGAGACAGAAATACAAGTCACAGTTAGCACAAGCTTCCTGGTCACCTGTCTCTGGAAGGCCTGTCATCTCCAGTATGCACTCTAACACCCTATTACCCTAGTTCAGGTAAGTCCAACTTTTCATCTTCTTTGATGCTCAGTACATTTATCTCATGAAAACAATCAAGACCACATTGTAAGTCCAGGGGTGTTTTAAAATTTTCCATTAGTCTAAGACCTATTATCCAGTCCTTTTCCCCAGGGCAGACCATTTAAGAATACCAGGAAAGTGGATGGATAATAGAGTTGGGTTCCAGGGACTGAGGTATAATCAAGCCAGCAGCATTCTCAGGGAAAAAAAAAAACAAAAACAAGAAGGACATGAGGGTCAAACCAAGACAAGATGCCTAGATAGCAGGTGTGGAGTAAATGCAAACTAATTAACATGACCTTCAAAGTCCAGCATCACCTTGTCCGTGCCTCCCTCTCCAATCTTCTGTCCCTTCACAACTTCACTCCACTGCTCTTAATTGTATTCAGTTCACTGGAAAACCTGCTTTTCTTTCCTCTTCCATTTATGCTATTCTTTCTGCCTAGAATACTCCTTACACCCTGTTTTCCCTTCATCTTGAGCCTTCTATACGTGGTTTCTCACCTCCAGTCAGAGTTATTTGCCTTCCATTGCCCTTGTCTCTAACAGAGCCAATATCCACTGCGTTTTAACTGTCTGATAATGTGTCTTCACATCCCACTAGCCTGTGCCCACCATGAAGCTAGGAACCACACCTGGCTTCCTCTGTCGTGTTCCCTGTGTCATAAAGCCTGGAAGTGATTCAGTGCTCAACAAATGTGGGTAAATGAATGAGTGAATGAATGAATGAAATGGAGGCAAGGAACAAAGAATAAGGCAGGAAGGCAGGGTGTGGACTAGAGCTGTTTCTGGGACCAGAACCGGCACATGGGAGCCCTCTTTGTTGAGTGGCCTTTGAACGATGAGTGGTGGGTGCAGTAAACCATAAAGAGACAAGGTTGCGAAGAGACCCAGATTCTTTCTCTCCTCTTTGTTCTCTTTTCTCTTATCCTTCAGAGTCCTCAACGAAATTCTCATTTTTCACTTTTATTTCATGCTTCTTATCAGACAGTTAAGTTCTATAAAAGCAGAGACTGTATGTCTGCTGTTCCTCATTTTATACTCAAACCCAGGAGTCATGCCTGGAACAGTTAGCTTTACATAGTAAATACTGATGAATGAATGATTAGTTGATTGAATGAATGAATGAATGAATGAATGAATCTATGACATTTAACCTCTCGTGTTCCAGAAGATCTGTTTTGAATGCCCTAGGCTCCCCCAAACAGCTGGTATCTCAAGCCTCCTCACAGGTTAACAGGAAATTATGAACTGAACAGATGGGATGAAATCCTATCAGACAGAATTTTATCAGTCTGTCACAAAGGAACCTAGCCACTTAGCCCAGACAACATCTTCTGAGAAATTACTAAACTTTACCAAACTCTATAAATTCACTCATAAAATTTACTACATTCCAGCTGATGCTCTGAAATAAATATTCCTCATTCTTTCTGCCTCTCCCACTCCTACCCCCATTCCATCTTTCATCCCACAGAGTCCCAAGTGAGGCTTCTCCAGAAGAGAAAAACAGACACCAATGTCTTCGTAGACTTTTCTGTAACCATGAAGAGCTTCTTGGCAAAAGGCTGGAGAAAAAGGGAAGTAACCCAGTTTGAAAGAAAATGAGATGTCCTCCCATCTGGAAAATCAAAGGGCTTCAAGGGAAACGTCTTTCCTCGGCAAGGATCTGTCTCAGGAAATAAGAAATTGGTGCATAGAACAGCAACATATTTGTATCAGGATCACTTAGGTTCTAATGAAAATGGGAAGCTGAAACAATTTCCCCTAAACACAAAGGACTCACATAATTCATATTCCACTCTCTCAAGTTTCTAGACTCCCAAATCCTCTCCACTTTTCCCCATTAAAAACAAACATGTGAACAACCAAAAGATGTTTTTTAAAGGACTCAGCTTCAAAAGAACAATGTAGTCCCCATAACGTGAGGTGAAATGAGGTTTTCAACGTAAATTTTAGCAGAAATGGGCTCAAATATATCATATAGCCTTTACATTTCAGAGGGATGGGACCAATGACTTTTCTGAATACCCCAATTGTTGACCACCTCAGAAGCCTGTCATATATATTTTGCCACATTTTCTACATCTATAAAATAGGGTTCTAAGATCCATAGCACTGATTTTTCATAAGAACTGAAAAATAGTAAATATAAACAATAAAAGCCATATTAAAATATAGGTTCTAGGTAGTTCTTACAGTTCATACACTTGATTGAAATTGACGCCCTGACAAAACTGCAAGTGACTACAAAGCATTGGCCTCTAGACTCCTTCATAAAAAGTAGAATATCAAATGTTAAATCTGTGTATGCCTCATGATTTTCTTCACCCCTTTGGCCCACCCATAATGAAAATAAAGCATTTTATACATGTTCATGAAAACTGAAGATTAATTTGAGGAAAAAAGAGACATCTCAGCATGAGGAAATATTAAGGCTGATTAATCAAGGACTTACTACCTGGAAACTTCTCCTATGATCAGACAGACGGTCACAATCTCAAGGAAGAAAAAGACAGAAAAAGTCTAGCAAAGAGAAAGATGCAGGAAGAACGAGATAGAAGACAAAAGGGAAAGGGAAGTAAAATGAAATCTAGAAAGATTTCATGGCTATCTTTTTTGTTTTTTTCCTGAGCACACAGAAAGAGCTGGACCTCTGCAACATTTAAAATTATAATAACAATCCCGTCTTTCTTTCTATTGTAGATTCTTCAGGAACTAGCGAGACAAAAGAATTTGCACACAAATTATAATGCCAATTATTGAGAGTGACAAGTTTTGTAGACATGTATGCACATTTATTAATAAATATTGCATGGCCAAAATGACATGCTGGGAGAAATTATAAACAATGGTCTATTTTAAATAAACTTATTTTAAACACTCAAACCATTCTAAATACATAAGCAGACTTCATTCCAGTTGAGCATCCCCATCTTCAGCAGCTTAGTCAGCCAAGCAAAGACATGTTTGGCAGGAAAGAGCTTGAATTTAAGTCCTAGCTACTCTCCTTATTATCTCTGTGACTTTTGGCAAGATGCCTAACTTCTGTGGTCCTGAATTTCTACAGCTGTAAAATAGGGGTAACAATAACACTCACATTATTGTTGTGTACAGCAAATGAAGCAATATAATAGCTCTCAAATGCTAGAATGTGACAAACATTCTATAGTCTACAGCAAAATGGGAGAACGATGCATACATTTTTAATAAAGCTATTTATTCAGTAACTTGCCTATCCTTTATTTGGATATCATACCTTTTCTACTTTCTTGGTGTTGAAAGCATCTTTCTGTTATTAAATTAAAGAGCTGGCAAAAGACTAGCCTGTTCTTTCTGTATGGTTTTAGTAAATGGCTGTTGTGTTGATTTTGTCCTTTTCCTCAGTTGGCAAAATAAACAGTTGGCAATTCCCTGTCACTTCGGCAAATTGTTTTCAACTGTTAGTGATCTTTGAAACCTCAAAGTCAGAGTACCACTACAATAATCCATGGATGGTCACCCAAAGTGTCAGTTGTGGTTGAAAACATGTAGGGACCACCAGAAGGTAGCTTATTTGAAAAACTAAGAAAAATAAGAAGGAGAGATAACTTACTGAAAGATAAGAAATAGTCCATTAGGCCCATCAGTAAAGATCAGTGGTTGGACCCAGAAGACAATTCCAAGGTCAGCATGACTTCTGCCCCCCAACAGGTATCATCTTTTCCTCGAGAACACCTGTGATGATTAACTTTATGTGTCAACTTGACTGAGCTAAGAGATGCCCTGATAGCTGGCAAAACATTATTTCTGGACACGTCTATAAGGGTGTCTCAAAAAGAGATTAGCATGTGAATTCATGGACTGAATAAAGAAGGTCAACCTCACATCGAATGCATGTAGGCAACACTCAATCTGTTGAGAGCGCTAAAAGAACAAAAACATGTAAGAAGGGTGCATTCACTTTCTTTGCTTGATTTGGGACATTCATCTTGTCCTGCCCCATACATCTGTGCTCCCAGTTCTCAGGCTCTCGGGTTTGGACTAGAGCTACACCATTGGTTTTCCTAGGCCTCAGGCTTGCAGATGGCCGGCCGTGGGGTTTCTCAGCCTCCAGAATCGCAAGAACCAATCTCAGAATAAATCTCTACCTACCTATCCACCTATCCTATTCTGTTTCTCTGAAGAATGCTAATAGGAGGCCTCACTGGGACTTTCAAGGAAGTGATAGTAAAATGAAAAGCACTGTTTTCACCAAGTTTTGTAAGTCACTGGGGTAGTGGCAAGGTAGTGTTGCTTTGGGGCCTGAGGAACTAAGTTTGACACAAAACAGGGAGAGGGTTCCCCCTAACTTGGGTGGCCTTCCCACAGAGATACACGATCTGAATGATACAAGGTCACTATGCTCAACAGTTTCCGTGGTAAGCGGAAACACCAACACCAGTGACACTGGGAACACAATGAGACCAGGCCTGCAATATAAGCTCCTTGGGAGACAGGCACCGGTAGCCATGGCAACAGGGAGGCACCTTCACAATTCCTCTTTTTAGGCCACAGACCTCACCAAAATAAACCAAACCTGGAGAGGAGGCAAATGGCCACCACCATGCAGTGGGCCAGAGGATGCGTTTGTGAGGACCTATGAAAGTAGCCCAGGGACCCCAGAAATACAAGGGGCACGGGGAGACAGTGGCAGCCAGGAACGGGGGATACCAAGGAGGGTTAGAACCCGAAGCATCTGTTTGCACTGGGAGGTGCACGGGGAGGTGCGTGCTCACTCCAGTGCCTCCAGCTGCGTGACTTTGGCCAAGACCCCGAATATTTCAAAGCCCCAATTTCCTCACCTGAAAATAGGGTCAAGACAAATATGAGTAACTAGTTCCATAAAATAAACTTAAGAAGTAAAAGGAAGGCCTATTTGAAAGTGCAACGTAAATGTTAGTTTTGATATTTAACAGTGGACTACTATGTAACGTTCAGTGCCAAGACCTCCTCAGGATTTAACCTGCGTGCGGCACATCCTCTCCAGCAGGCATAGCTGAAATCATGTCTTTAAGGAGAAAGAATGAGGAGGGAATGATCTAACCTGATTATAGAGTGGGAGGGAGGGGGAAACCCACCCAGTTATTCCCAGAGGAACAATAAACTATCCGTGTAGGGCGGCACTGTGAAGAAAAGGAAGGAATACACTGCATACATTGTGGTTGCTTTATTAAATATCACCCATTCCCTATAAAGTCGATAAGGGGGAGATTATCACTCCTGTTTTTACAGATGAGACTCGGGGAAGTTAAATGGCATACCCAAGACACTTAGCAAGTAGCAGACAAGGCTGACATTTTTAACCCAGATGTTTTTGGAACTAAAATCAGATAGCATTTCCCCTTCCCTGTCCTTGCCCCTGCTTCCTTCCTCCCTTCCATCCATCCTTTTTTTAAAATTATTATTATACAAAGAACCCACAATCACAGCAGTCATCGAAATGACAAAGCGCGCTGCACCAAGCCCCCGTGCCTTCTGCATTTGGCAAACCCAGCCTGCTTCTTCCTGCATGCCCAGTAGCCAGCTTCCGCTCCCTATAAAAGCCTCTTCCAGACATGCTTGTACTTAGACACTTTCTAAAAATGTTCTCTTGGGGGTAAATCATTTTGCTTGTTTGCATGTATCCTGAAAGCACTAAAGCAAGACAATTCAGATGAAAAATAAATCCCTTCACTGTGTGTAAACATAACACATGGAGCCTACATGGGGGAAAAAAACTTAAATTCAAAGCACATGAGCTGAGTGAGAATGAAGCAGGCAGTGATGATGGGACCCTGAGCTGGGAAAACCACAGGCTTGTGGCTTTGGGCTCAGAGCGCCCTCATGCCGAGGGGATGGTGTGGGGCTATGTAGGGAGACGGTGCGCCATATTCAGCTCTTTGTGAATTGGGATCTGCAAGGAAGCACATGTGGTAGTAATAGGAAAGATGCAATTCCCCTCGGCTATTTTTCAAGCTTCACTATTTAGATAATTTGGGGACTTTTTTTTAGCTTCGAGAAGTTCTCCGAGGACTGGACTGATTGTGAGATGAGGATATGTCTTCAACTCTGCCAAAGAGAAAACTTGGCTGAAGTCGATGTTTTATTTTTTTAAGTTGTGTGCACTTTTGCTGGGGACAGAAATGCTTCCTCCCAGTCAACCCTCTCTTCTTCAGAAAATAAACTCAGAGGCTGCCTCGAGTTTAAATCTTTCCTTCACAGGATGAACGGCCTTCAGTGATCTTCTCAAATAAAACCCCCAGTGCTCACTGTCAATATGCCAAGCCAAATGTCGAAGACAATCTCATTTCTGCAACCTACAGCGCCCTGAATTGATGGGGTAACTTTCTTTCAATTAGTTAAAACCCTAAGCAGTTCATTTATTATTTGCAGTTCATTAAATTGTGCCTCACTGCTGCTGTCCCTGGGTTCACGCTTAAGGACAAACAACCAAAATGAGAACCGATATCAACTTGTTTTTTATCAAAGCTAGAAAGCCTTTAGAGAAGAAGCAAACCTAAAATATGACTTAAATGAAACCAATCCCCCACAAAACAGGTTTGGGGGGCATGGAGGAAAGAGGATGGAGGGTAGAGAAGAGGCTTAGGTATGAGTAACCTGGGATCTCAGGCAGGTTACTGGTCACCAAATCTCTGAACCACATCTGTGAAATAGGAATAAAGGCACTTCTATCCTAAGGTTGATGCATTAGTGAAGTGACCATTGTCCTGGTTCTATTCCAGGAAAGGTCCTGGTTCTAGTCCAGGCACAAAGGAATCCTCAGTTATTGCTGGTTTAATTCCTTCTTCTTCTTTTCTTGTTTTTGAAATCTGTCTCACAGGGTTAATATGAAGATTGAATGACCTCATTGCAGATGTACTGGAGTGCCATTTATTCGTGGGATGTTATAAGAAGGGAAAAGAAAATACAAGAGAAAAGGAATTTCAAGAACAAGGACCCACCCAGACAGCTCTCCAGGGCCCAGATGTGGGTAGTGCTCAGATCTTTGTGACAGATTCAAATTGCTGGCGGTCTCTTCAAAGAGAGAAAGAAGTCCAACCCTTGCCCCTCTATGAAGCCTTATCAGAGAACTTGAGGGAAATCAATGAAAAGAATGGCAAATCATAGGCTGTGCCACTCACTAGTTTAACAATTTACTGAATACTTCACATGCGCCAGACACTGTTCTAGGTGCTGTGACTACAGCAGTGAACAAACAATGAGATTCCCACCCAAGTTGAACTTATATTTTTACTGAGGAATGACAAACAAAATATTCAGATGAATGTAATAACTATATGATAGATGTGAAGAAAAAGTAAAAATGAAATGAAAACATTGGGTTTGTGATTTTTATTTATTTATTCTCACCAGAGGATATTTTTCCCATTGATGTTTTTTTCTTTCTTTCTTTTTTTTTTTTTTTTTTTTTTTTTTTTTTTTTTTAGAGAGAGAGAGTAGAAGGAGCGAGAGAAAGGCAGAAGGAGAGGGCAAGGGAGACAGAGGGAGAGAGAGTTAGAGGTACAGCTAATGGGGGGAAGTTACCAACAATGGAGAGAGATCAGTCAAAAAACTAAAAAGAGAAGATGCTTTGGAGTCTACAGTTTGGCTCTGTGGGTTGGGAACTTAGATCTGCCAACTCATTCGTTTTGAGACTAAATTTCTCTAAACCAATTTCTGCAATTGTACAATGGTAATAATAACTTAAAGGAGTACAGTAATTATGATTCATAGAGAGCTTAGATTATGCTCAGTAAATCTTTAGTTCCTTCTTTAACCATAGTACACACACATATAGAGATTTAATCGTAACATAGTCAAAGATTAAAACTACAAAATACAAATGACTATGTAATCTGGTTAATCACCATAGCTGATTTTATTAGCAATAACATCACCTTGGGTCCCCTATTAACTCATCTTTAAATGAACCACAAAATTTCTCACAGTTCATTAATTCAAAAAACATTTATTGAATTTGCACTACAGGCTGTGTATCACATGAAATGCTATGGGAGATGGAAAAAACAATGTTTCTGGCTTCTTTATATAAGCCCACAGTCTATAAGCATATGAACAGATCATATCATAGAAGAATATACTATGAGAGTTCAGAAGAAGGGATGAATAATTCTGCCTATGGAAAAATACTAGCCAACATTTACTGAGCACTTACTATGTGCCAAACCATATTTCAAATACTTTACATGTGCCAACTCATTAAGTATCACAATGATACTATGAATTAGCTACTATGAGTATTTCTATTTTGCACACCAGGAAACTGAGGCACAGCAAGTCAAGTCCCTTGCCCAAGAACACAGCTAATGTGACACAGAGCTGGGATTTTAATCCAAGCATTCTGAACGCATAATACACACTTCAGAAACTTCAGTGTACTGAACATGATGAGAGACACGTTATGACACTGGAACCAGGACTTGTAGGAGAAACAGTCTGCAAACCAGAAAAGAAGGTCAGTATAGAGGGAACAGCAGAGTATGAAAGCTCAGTGTCTAAAGATAACTGAGCAGTGTGTATATAGCCAAACTAGAGGAAAGACCAAAAAATGGACAGAAGCCAAGGCTAATAAATTGCCTTTTAAACTAGCCTGCCTAATATTCCCTCCCAGCTATTCTATTAAAGTTGAGTTCCTAGAATCCTGTGTTTACAAAGCCAATCTTCTGCCTTCCCCTTTGGTCCTCTTTAATTCCACAGGCAGCCTTTTATTGGTTCATCAGAACGAGTATTCTGTGAAGAATAACCATGGATAACCAAGTTGCTTCGAAGCACCAATTGTTTGATGCTCTTTAAACAACCACCCAACCACCCAACATCGTGGTATTTAAACACGATCCCGGGTATTTGGCCATATGTTTAAAAAGGCCTCATTTTTTGCCTTATCAGGAGAGGATACACTATAATTTATTCATTATCCCAATGGAACGCCATTACCCAATTTTCCCTGCACTTCACGGTAGAAGAAGTAAGAAGCAAACAAGGGAGATTCTCGGCTTAATAAATTTTGGGATCTTTGGGCACCAGAAGATTCCACGAGAGAAAAACGCCAAGGAAGCAAGTATTATTTCCTTCCCAATGTGTTTGCAATAGGCAATTTTTATCTTTGGTAAATCTCTTCCAACAAAGGCCATGGGAATTGGGGGTGGGGGGTGGGAGGAGAATATAATAGGAGACAAAGCATTCAGGACTTTTGGCTAAATCACATGCTTGGAGAGTACCCAAAATGGCCCAACATCACTCTTTGCTCCTGTGACATCAAGCTGAGAACATCTACTCTGGGAAACTATCATAAAAAATATGGACCGCTTACGAAAGGAAGATGGGGGATTAAGGGAGCAACTCAAGAGATAACTGAGATGAGAGCAGGGTTTTTGTTTCAGAGTAGACAAAACTTGAGTTTGTTGTATAAGCTAAGGAGTACACCAGAGAAGAACATGACGGAAAAAGAGATTTGGCAACATCATAGAGAAGACAGGAGTGGCTCAGAATTGCTGATCGGAGATGTTATATGGGAATAGAGTAAGAAGGCAACTTCCCCTGATAGGGAAAAAACAAACAAACCGATGTGTGGTAATTCAGAAGATGAAAGAAAGAGAGCTGAGAGCTGGGCTGCCTGATGGTCTCATCTGCTCAGGAAAATGAGGGTAAAGTCCACTGATTTGAATCAGAAACCTGAGACTCATCCTAATTTCTGTCCCTTCCTTCATGCACTATGTCCCCCCATTACCTAGTCCTATTGCTCCTGCCTCCAAAATGTATCTACAACAGAGTCACTTTCTCCATCTCCAGTGCTACCATCACAGTCCAAGCCACAACTGTCCCTCAAATGGACCCTAAAAAAGCTTTCCAGCTGTCCTCCCCACTTCCTCTATTAACCCCCAATTCATTCTTCACACATCTGGCAGAGAGAGAGAGAGAGATTCCAAAAGTGAAATTGACTTCAGCTCCCCCATGGCCCTTTGAATACAGTAAAAATGTCCTGCTCTGCCAAAACCGTCTTAGATCACCTGGTCCCCCTCTCCTCTCAGCCCAGTCCTGTGTCATTCCCTCACCCTCTCTCTACTCCAGACATGCTGACCTTCTTTCCAGTTTTCGAATTAGTCATGTTCCTCATCAGTCGGGCCCTTCTCCAAGCTGCTTACTCTCACTGAAATGCTCGCTCCTGGCTCTTTCGTGTACTTAAGTCTGTGTAGGGGGCTCCTTCTCTTTCCTAAGGCCTGAGGCGAAATGCCTTCTCAAAAAGGCCCTCAATGACCAGCTGGTCTAAAAAGCACCCTAACCACTGCTCTGAAACAGGGATTTAGTGGTGAAGAAGGTAGATTAAGGGTTAATGTCAAACCCCGGTTCCATCACTTCTGTAACCCCAGGGAAGTAGCTTAGCTGTTCTCCACTATAAAGTGGGAATAACATAAAATGGTTTTTCAGAGGCTGGTTGTGATCGTTAAAAATGGATCAACAAGCATAAGAAACGTGTAATAGTGCCTGGTCCTTAGAAATGCTCAGTGCAGATTCATTACCACCACAGCGCCCTGTTCGCATCTCTTTAACATTTTAGTTTGTACTTCTGTGTTTTATGTTTATTGTGTGGTTCACCCACTATTTCATAAGTTCTAAGAGGGTAGAGATCTGCTCAATTTCCTCAGTATCTACAAGAATGCCAACTTCTCAGTCAATATTTGATGAATGGAAGAATGAATTAATATCACACTCAATTCAGTGTGTAAGGTCCAAGAGAGTCCTACCTATTGTTGAGAAGGAAGCTGAACTCATCTATACTAATAAAGAGCTAATATGCTAATGGTCGATATGCCATAATGGTAATGACCAGGCCATTAGCATATTAGCTGGGGTGTTGCTCTGAAGACTGGGCAGAAAAGCAGGAGACACCAGGAGGGGGCAGGACCATCCCATGCTGGGGAAGGAAGGGATAAGAGCGCATAACACCCCCCTTACCAGTCCTTCGCCACCCACCACTGGCACTCTGAGTGCCCCGAGGCCCACCTGCCAGGGGAAGGAGCACAGAGCAGCAGGCAGGAGGCTTCCATGCTCTCCTCTGGTGCCTTGACGGGGCAGAGCTGCTGCACTGCTCCGGAGACTGGGTGGAAGCAGGGAGGTGCCCAGAGAAGGCGGGACCAGCCCTAGGCGACTTGAGGGACTGAGGGCGGGTCTTGAAGTGGCCAGAGAAGGCCAGAGGGTTTGGGGCTATGCCAGGAGTGCTGGAGTTCTGTGTGGAGAAGTTCAAGTGTCAAGGCAGGGTGGCACACGTGATTTCAAATCAGGTTCTGGGCCCCTAGTTTACCATAATGACCCGGCGAGGTAAATATCCCTGAGAGGCCAAGAGTGTCTGAGAGTCAGAGAACAGTGTGGTTCCCAAGACTGGAGCCATGATAGCACATATGAGAGTGATCACAGTTGAGAAAGCCAAGAAAAGGGGAGAACCAATCTATATAATAAAAGTCTAAGTGACCATTAAGGCGGAATGACCAGAACAACTGGTCGCTATGATGTGCACTACCACCAGAGGGCAGATTCTCAACACAGGAGCTGCCCCCGTGGTCAGTGCACTCTGGGAGCACCACTCAGCCAAAAGCCGGGCTCACAGCGAGCGCAGTGGCGGTGGCAGGAGCCTCTCCTGCCTCCATAGCAGTGCTAAGGAGCAGCGAGCCGAGCAGTAAGGAGCAGCAAGCAGGCAGGCGGTAAGGAGCGAAGGGTCCCAGACTGTGTGGGGAGCAGGCCTAAGCCAGCAGGCAGACATCCCCAAGAGATCCCAGACTGTAAGAGGAAATAGGCCAGACTGAGGGATTCCTTCTCTCCCTTCAGTGCACAAATTTTGTGCACCGGGTCACTAGTGTATTAGAAGAGTTATTGGCATCAGGTAGGGGGAGGACTGGAAGTAAAATGTCAAAACAGGTGCTAAGGTTACTGCGAAAAGTAAAAGACAGCAATGAGTATGGGAAGGAAATGGCTCAAGTGCTCATCTGGGATTCTCAAAAGGAAGAGTGAAGAGTAGTGGTAGAAAAATTATTCAAGGAAGCAATGAAGAGTGAAAAAAATGCCAGTATTCCTTCTTGAGCCCATGAGTTAAAAGAAATGCGAGCATCCTGAAAGAGATGAGAGATGGGATAGTCCAGAGAAATATACGAGTGAAAGGGG
>PVJC01039748.1:0-16108 GCA_004026665.1 Murina feae | reverse complement strand
CACACAGGGAAGGGGCAGAGGGCTCGCACAGGGAAGGGTCAGAGGGCTCACACAGGGATGGAGCAGAGGGCTCACACAGGGAAGGGTCAGAGGGCTCGCACAGGGAAGGGTCAGAGGGCTCACACAGGGTTGGGGCTGAGGGCTCACACAGGGATGGAGCAGAGGGCTCACACAGGGATGAGGCAGAGGGCTCACACAGGGAAAGGGCAGAGGACTCACACAGGGATAGGGCAGAGGGCTCACACAGGGATAGGGCAGAGGGCTCACACAGGGATGGGGCAGGGGGCTCACACAGGTGCTGCCTACTCTTTGTGTTTAGTACATTGGGAGGAAGGATGGATTCCACAAGCCCTGTCCGGTCATATTTTCTCAGAGCGATTCCTTATGATGCAGTAAAGGAGTTGCTTGCCCTCAACTGGCAGGCGGGGCAGTGTTGCTGATGAGCTCTCTGAGAAGTGCGCCAACAGGAGGGGAGGCAGGTCTTATTTCCCAGGCCACTGCTGAGGGAGAGCACCCACGTAATCTCAGGAATCAGTAACTGAGAAACCAAACTCCATCCAGATGTGCCTGGTGTTCGGGTTACCTGTGAATTTTCTCCGAAGCCAATTCTAATCCAGGTGTATATTCTAAGCCACTGCTGGGTCAATATCTTTATATATTTTAAATGTTTCTCTTCCTAATTGTTTCTATCTCTTTATTCTATTTTCATCCACCATCTAAGTTTTGTTTGCATGTTTGTTGTTTATAAAATACATTCGTAAGTTCAGTTACTTGAACTAGAAAATTCCTTCAAAATCTTGGCAAAACCACCACCTCATTTGAAGCAGAATACAAGTTGTGCTTCTTTTAAAAGGCACACTTCACATCTATTAGGACAGCTACTGCCAGACAGACAAGAAGCACTGTGTCACCGGGGGCATGGAGAAATGGGGTGTGCCTAAAGTGGTGTAGCCCCTGTGGGAAATGGTGTGGAGGTTTCTCAAAAAATTAAACATAGAGCGACCACATGACCCAGCAATTCCCGAGAAGCAAAAGGAGGCATTCAGATAGACACTCGTACAGCCGTATTCTCAGCAGCACTATTCACAATGCCCAAAAGGTGAAGCAACCCCAAGAATCCATTGGCAGATGAAGGAATAAACAGTGTGTGGTAGACACACAACAAATGGAATATTATTTATCCTTAGAAAGAAAGGAAATTCTGACACAGCTACAACATGAACGAACCTTGAAGATAGCGCTGAGTGAAATAAGCCAGTCACAAAAGACAAGCACTGTAGGATTCCACTGACTGAGGCTCCTGGGTTAGTCAGTTCACCGTCAGAAAGGGGAATGGTGGCTGCCAGACACCGGACGAGGAGGGGGTGGGGGTTCGTGTTGAATGGGGCGGAAGTTCTGCTTGGGACAATGAGCAGGTTCTAAGATGCATGGTGTTGACTGTCACACAATATTGTGAATGCACCCAGTGCCACCGCCCCGTACACTCGCGCACTGAGATGGCAGGTGGCAGATTCTGTAGATTTTACCACAATAAGAAAAGCATCCATGGGAAACAGACTTGGGTTGCTTTTATTGATCCTTCGTGGTTCTGCTGATGCACAGGCATCTGCGTGGCCTCTTGGGCCAGCACAGGTAGCGCAGATGCACCTGCTGGAAAGTGTATATTCTTCTAATGGTGCTCTTTGCATCAACCTAGTGAAGGAAGCAGAGCAGCATTTTTTTTTCTTTCAGTTACTTAAAAATAGAGAAGTAAATCAGCCCAGTGTTCTTGGTAGCTCTGTTTACTTTCCCTCTCAACGAATTCCTTCCTGTTCTGGGAAAAGGTAACAGACATTTTGCGTGTGTTTCCATGTTTTTTGAGCCCAAGGAATGTGATTGATGATGACTAGGATTTAAACTGCCAACAACTTCTCAGAAAAAGTATGTTTTTAAACTAAACATCACAATCAGAGTCCTTTCCCACAGACCCTCCATTGTGCACATGTCACTAAATGTACCTGTGTAGCCAGAAATGTCAAGGCAATCAACGTGCAGCTGTGGCCTCCCCCCCTGCCCCTCCCCCACCCAGGCCAGGTGTGTGCTCACACGGAGAATGCCCAGGATGGGTGACCTCAGTGCGTTCTTCATAAAAATGAAATCTCAGCTCCACTTCAATGAATTCCGAGTCAAACTTTCCGTGCCAGGACTTCAGAAAAAGAACTCGGTGCCCAAATATTTTACGTGGTTTCTGGGCCAAGTCTTAGCCACACACCACAAGAGCTATTTTCATCTCATTTTACTGATCCAAGTGTGAACGCTGGAAGGCGGGGTCTACACAGACCCCGGAGTATGAGCAACTTCAGAGCCATAGAAATGCCCTCAGGCTGCTTGGCCCAAGTGTGTGGTGAACAGAACTTCTTAGTCATCTCTTCTCCGTTCGATTCTGAAGTTGGAGTTCAAGGGAGCTTCCAGTGGGGCTAAAGCAGGGGACCAGGGCAGGAGAAACTCAGACAAGGCTCCTGACAAGGTGATAATGGGTCGCCTAGTGTCCGCTCACTGCCCCAGGGAAGCAGGGCAGGTGTGGTGGAAGGAGACCCAGTGGGATGCAGGAATGTTGGGGGCTGGCTGGTCCTCCTCTCACGGGCGTAGTCATGTGTGAACTCGGAATCTCTTGATTTCATTACAGTGCAGTTAGAGCAGCATGTGTGGTGGAGCAGCTCGCTGAAATGGTCATTGGAGGATGGGGACCGTCGCCAAGGAGGTGGGCGGAATGGCCGAGAGGTTAAGAACCTGGCTTTCAGGGTCTGAGCCCGAGACTTTAAAATGGGACTGGAGATGCTACCTGACACATGAACTATTTGTTGGATGAGGAGATGCAGGTGAACACAGGTTAGAAGCTGGTGTGTGATAAAGCATGTGCCCCTTGTTACAGCTGGGGTTACTTCCGCCGCCATGGGCCACAGGCAGCCCATTTGTCGTGAGTCAGCTGGGTTCACAGAACCTGCTGTGCACTCAGCACCCTGGGAAGTGCTGACAAGTGCATCCCTGGAAGATAAGTGGCCCTCGACTGTGCAGACGATAGAAAGAGAAAGTTGTACATTTTTAAAAGGGCCTGATGAACTGTGTCAGAGCTCAGAGAACAGCTGGTCCTGAGGTAGTGGTGGATTTTGAGCCATACCTGGAAGAGCAGGTCAGAGTTGGAGAAGAGCTTCTGAGTGTTCAGGTAACCCCCGCAGTCCCCCCACCTCACACTCACTTCCCCCATCTCCACATTCGGGGGCCAACTTCACTTCAGGACAATGGCACCATCCTCAAGGTGGAGACCCCAGATAGGAGGGGAGGCCCTGAGGCCCGGAGGACCTGTTCTTGGCTGATGTTGGGCCTCCCATGGGGCGTGAACATAGGAAGGTGTTTCTACATCCCTGTGTTCACCTGGTGGCTGTTCCTTTCCACCTCTTTAACTTGTCACCAAAGAGGTGATGCTGGCCCTGACCGGTTTGGATCAGTGGATAGAGCATTGGCCTGTGGACTCAAGGGTCCCAGGTTCGATTCCGGTCAAGGGCATGTACCTTGGTTGCAGACACATCCCCAGTAGGAGGTGTGCAGGAGGAAGCTGATCTATGTTTCTCTCTAACTCTCTATCCCTCTCCCTTCCTCTCTGTAAAAAAATCAATAAAATATATTTTTTTTTTTAAAAAGAGAGATGCTGAAAAAGTGTGATCTTGTTCCGTCTGCTCCCTGTTTGCCTGCTTGGCAAGCCTAGGAACGCCAGTTATATGAAAATCTTTACCCACAGGAGGCGGCTCCTTCTTCTGATGCCTCTCCTCCTGTCAGCGGTTTGTCCTTTCAGTTTTCCGTTCGGTAGATCTGTTATCCCCTCTGTGGAACATGTAGGTGACAGGCTTGATTCAGACCAGAGTGGGAAGCAGGAGGCTGGGTACGGGAATGCTCCTGCCAGTTGGGCGAGGCAGGAGGCAGATGGCACACAGAAAGAGTGGCATTTGCAGTGAGCTCAGTAAAGGGGCTATTTTTTTTTTTTTTACTGTTGACAGTATTCCAGATGTCCCCTACCCCACCCTGCCTTTGCCCCCTTCCACCCAGCCCCTCCCCAGGTCTTCACCACATTATTGCCTGTGTCCATGAGCTATGCATATATGCATGCAAGGTCTTTGGTTAATCTCTTCCAATCCCCCCACCTGCTTCCCTCTGACCTCTGTCAGCCTGTTCTACACATCCATGTCTCTGGACCTATTTTGTTTGTCAATTTATGTTGTTCATTAGATTCCACATGTGAGTGAGATCATGTGGTGCTTGTCTTTATGACTGGTTTGTTTTGCTTAGCATGATACTCTCCAGGTCCCTCCATGCTGTATCAAAGGATAAGAGATGCTTCTTTTTTTACTGCTGTATAGTATTTCATGGTGTAAATGTACCACATTTTTTTTATCCACTCGTCAACTGATGGGTACTTGGGCTGCTTCCAGATCTTGGCTATTGGAAATATGCTACTACTAAGGGGCCCGGTGCACAAAAATTTGTGCACTCGAGGAGGGGGAGTCCCTCAGCCCGGCCTGTGCCTTCTCTCACTCTGGGACCCCTCGGGGGATGTCCACCTGCTGGCATGCCTGGCCAGCCTGGTGAGGGGCTAATGGCTGTTTTCAGGCTGGCCAAGCCCCCCCAGTGGAGACCCTCACCCCATGAGGGTGTGGCCAGCCTGGGTGAGGGGTTGAGGGCCGTTTTCAGGCTGCTCACAGCTCCCATTGACCCAATGTCCCAGCGGGGCTGGCTGGAATCAGGTTTCTGTGATTTATTTATCTTGATAATTGAAATAGGCAATGAAAGCCTCCTGTTTGCTTCAGTTCCATGGCTTCTATAATTAAAACATTGTTGCTTGAGCAGAGGCCCACCAGCCTAGTTAGGCAGTTGCAATGGAAGCCTCCTGTTTACTCTAGCTCCATGGCTGCTGGCTTCCATCTTG
This sequence comes from Murina feae, assembly GCA_004026665.1. Lineage (NCBI taxonomy): Eukaryota > Metazoa > Chordata > Mammalia > Chiroptera > Vespertilionidae > Murina > Murina feae. The sequence continues at coordinate 11,151 of PVJC01039748.1, read as the reverse complement.
GCTGGGTTAATTTGCATACAGCTGCTCTTATTGGCTGTGAGGTGTGGCTTGTCTGGTGGGCGTGGCTTAGGTGTCTTGGAGTGATGATCAATTTGCATATTATTCTTTTATTAGATTAGATGAGCATAGGGGTGCATGTGTTCTTTCTGATTGGTGTTTCAGGATTCTTAGGATTTAAAGGGATGCTCATGGGGATGGTGCAACTCCTCGGGCCAGCAACAAGGGAAGGTGTTTGCCACTCAGGATCTGAAGGGCTGAGGGAAGAAGTGACCCACAGAGGCCAGAGAAAGTCCATAGAGGGCCATCCGGCAGGCACTGTGGCTTGTCATGTAGAAATACAGAATGAACAGCAGCATCTACAGGGAGAGAGCTGGGAAACAAACACCACTTCCCATCTCCCGCCAGGGCTCCCCACTGGACAACCACACTGCAGCCCAAGTCGTGGCATCCACTGATTCAGCCCATGCAGGCCAGCCTCCCAGGCGCAGGAAAGAGGTCTAGAAAGGGAGAAAGAAATCTTTGCACAGTGATTTTGTGCGTTTCTTCATTCCATGAATACAACACAGGCTGTAGCATTCGTTATGTGATAGAATTCCGTATATGAATGGTCCATCTTCCACTACCAGGAAAGAACAAAGGATGAGCTATTCTTTTTTTAAAATATATTTTATTGAATTTTTACAGAGAAGAAGGGAGAGGGATAGAGATTAAGAAACATCGATGGGAGAGAAACATCGATCAGCTGCCTCCTGCACACCTCCTACTGAGGATGTACCTGCAACCAAGGTACATGCCCTTGACCAGAATCGAACCCAGGACCTTTGAGTCCGCAGACCAATGCTCTATCCACTGAGCCAAACCAGTTAAGGCAGGATGAGCTGTTCTTAACATTCTTTCATTTTTCCTGTTGGTTGACTTCCATGAAAATGCATACAATGAGAATGCATACACATACTGTAAAATAAGCTTTAAGTATATACATAATAAATACTTATTGTTATGAAAGGGAACCAGAAAAAATATTAAGAAAATAATAGAGAGAAAAAAAAATGGCGGCAGTATAGACAGACATACCCAGTGCCTTATCCGGAAACAGATAGGGTGAATGGCTGAAACGAGTAACATCCAGCCCAAATTGGCAGTGGAGATCGAGCTGGGAGACAGCCTGCAGCCGGGTGAGGCAGAAGTCTTCTGAGAGAGGTAAATTCAAGGTTTTGGGAAAGATATTCTGCCAGACCTGAGCCCTGAGTATCGGAAAGTCTCCACATGGCACTGGTGCCAGCACCGACACCCAGCCGCATCTCCTGAGATGGGTACAGTGGAAAGAGGGTCAGCGGAACTGCTGGTTGACAGGGAATTCTAGATCCGGGTTCACAATCAGGAAAAGGCTGGGTGTGCGGGCATCTGGGTCCACAGTCAGTAAAGACTGAAGTATGCCGGCTGGAGAGGTGCGCGCGTGTGTGCAGCCTGTCCCGCCTCTGTGGCCTTGTGCATAGGGCCTTTCGGACACACACACTTACCCGTGGCTGGAGTGTGGGAGAAGGTGCTGAGTTGTGGAATCTGGAGAAAGAGGGGGGTCCTGGAGAGGTGGCAGCGAATTTTGTGCTGACTCATGCCGGAGCCTGGGACCTGGGCAGCCATTGTGCCCTGAAGAGACAACCCCTCCCTCCAGTATCCAGGCAACTAATACAGCCACACCCAGATTCCACCCTGAACTGTAAACAGGATTTTAAAAAAAAACCTAGTCAGTCCCTGAGACTCCAAAGAGACTGGCCTAAAGAGGGACTTTTGGTCCCAGAAATTGGATCCTGAGAAACACAACAGTACAGAAGACTGGCATCTTAAGCCAACCAAAGGAACATTTTACTCCTTAATTTTTATTTTATTATTATTATTACTTTGTTACCTTTCTTTTTTTTCTTTTTTTCTTTGTTTTCCTGTTTGTGTTTGTTGCTTTACTTTCTCATTCTCTTCACTTTATTTTTCCATCACTCTATTTTATTATTTTTTTGCTATTTTTATACCATTTTTGAAATCAAATTTTTTGTAAATTTATTTTTTTCCTTTTCTTTCATTCTCATTCCTCTTATCCACCCATCCCCTTTCTACTTCCTCTATACTAAACTGAGATCCTCCCCATATTTCTCCAATTCTTAACCTTATCTTCTATATATAAGCTCAGCATCTACAGATTCTGCTCCCATCCTATCTGCTGGGGGTGGTCACTTATAGTGGGGTTATTATTGTCCTGAGTATATTCGTGCTTTAGTCCCTTTGTGTGATGTCTTGTTGAGGTGAATTTTATCCTGTCTGGCCAGGTGCTAAAGAGTGAATCTCACAACCAGACACCTGTAGAGGAAACTCCATCCACGAATGGGTCAATAATACCCCAGACCCAACTACAGAGGCAGAAAGAAGGTGGCAGTGAGGGAGAGAGTGTAAGTCAGTGAGGGACCAAAAGAGGAGTATGTGGTCATGTGGAATGTGCGTATGTGTATGTGAGTGAGGCACAGATAGATCCCGCAGTGGCCTGGCTAAATGGGCTTCCTTAACTAGGCAGCCTCTGCTACCATTGTAAACAGTTCCAGGAGGCCAGCCTGTCCTCACAGGCCTAGCATTTTTAAGGGGAGAGCTGCTGTAACTGGGATCCAGACCTCACCCCTGGCAGGGACCTGCTACTCAGCTGTGGTCCCACAGTAAACTAGTCTCCAGCCACCCTGGGCGCAGGCTCCTGTGAGTTCTGAAGCATGCTCTCCTCTGACTGGCCCAACGCCTTAGCCCAAGGCACTGCAACCACACAAGCAGCAGACATGTGAGCAGCCCACCCCTGTCCAAGGAGCAGCAGCTCCGTGACCAGCCTGTCCCAGGCCTAAGAGCAGAAGCCTCACATGGCAGCCCCCTGTCCAAGGATCAGCAGCTGTGTGAGAGGCCCATTCCCCAATCCGAGGAGCAGCATCCATGTAAGCAGCCTCGCCCCTGTCTGAGGAGCAGCCCACACTAATCCAAGGAGCATCAGCCAAAAGCAGTCTGCACCTGTCTGACGAGCAGCAGCTGGGTGAGCATCCCAACTCTATTGAAGGAGCAGCAGTCACAGGTGAAACTCACTCCCACCTAAGGCTCAGCAACCACGCAAGCAGCCCATCCCCCATTTGAGAACCAACAACTGAGTGAGCAGCCCGCAGCCGTATGAGGAGCAGTCACCCTGTAAGCAACCTGCCCCTGTCCAAACAGCTACAGCCTCACGAGCAACCTGCTCCATCTAAGAAAAGCAGCAGTGTGCAGCCAGCCTAGATCCAAGGAGCAGCAGCCACATGATCAGCCCACCTCTGTCCAAGGAATAACAGCTGTGTGAGCACCTTCCATTACCAACCAGAGACACCATTCCTGCTAACAGCACCCACCAGAGGAGCCACTGTCAGCACCCATCCTGAGGAGCAACTGCAGCCCATGGAACTACCACCACCCAAGGAACAGCCCCTGCATGACTCAACATCTAGATCAGTCAGTGAGACCAAAAATGGGTAGACAAAGAAACCTGCAAAGAAAAGAAAAGGAGAAATCACCAGAAAAGCAGCTAAATGAAACAGATGCATGCAATATGTCAGAAAAAGAATTTAGAATAAGGGTCTTAGAGTGCATAAACTGGATGGAGGAAAAAATCAACAACTTATGTAAGAATCAAGAAGAAATGAAGGGTGATATAGCTGCCATAAATAACACCATGGAAAGTTTCAATAGTAGACTAGGAGAAGCGGAGGACCGAATTAGTGAGTTAGAAGACAGGGGAGCAAAACACACCCAAACTGAACTGCAATTAGAGGAAAAAATTAAAAGACGGGAGGAGAGTCTAAGGGAGCTATGGGAGAACATGAAACAAAGCAACATACAAATAATAGGGGTGCCAGAACAACAGGAAGAGGAACAAGGATTAGAAAACATATTTGAAGCAATAATCTAAGAAAACTTCCCTGAGGTGGGGAAGAAAAAAGTCACACAAGCACAAAGAGTCCCAAACAAGGTGAATCCAAAAGACCCACACAAGACACATCATAATTACCATGGCAAATGTTCAGGATAAAGAGAGAATCTTAAAGGCTGCAAGACAGAGACAGAAAGTTACACACAAGGGAGCTCCCATTAGATTATCAAATGATTTCTCAACAGAAACACATCAGGCCAGAAGAGAATGGATGGAAATTTACAAAGTGATGCAAAACAAGGGACTGAATCCAAGATTATTCTATCCAGCAAGACTATCATTCAAAATTGAAGGGGAAATAAGAAGCTTCACAGACAAAAAAAGGTTAAGGGAATTTATCACTACAAAGTCAGCAATGCAAGAAATGTTAAAGGGACTGGTGTAAAAAGATGAAATAAAAAGGTAAGAAAGAACACAGGCACAAAAAATAAAATGGCTACAGACAAATACCTTTCAATAATAACTTTAAATGTAAATGGACTAAATGCTCTAATCAAAAGACACTGAGTGGCTGAATGGATAAAAAAAACATGACCCATATATTTGCTGTTTACAAGAGACTCACCTCAGAATAAGGGACTCACACAGACTAAAAGTGAAGGGATGAAAAAATATCTTTCAGGCAACTGGAAATGAAAAAAAAGCTGGAGTAGCAATACTTATATCAGACAAAATAGACCTCAAAGTGAAGACCATAACAAGAGATAAGGAAGGCCATTTCATAATACTAAAGGGATTGATACAACAAGAGGACATAACCCTCATAAACATATATGCACCCAATGCAGGAGCACCCAAATACATAAAAAAAACTCCTGGAAGATATCAAGGGAGAGATAGACAACAATACAATCATAGTAGGGGACTTTAATACACCTCTGACATCACTGGATAAATCCTCTAGACAAAAAATCAGCAAAGAAACAGCAATCCTAAATGACTCACTAGATCAGATGGACTTAATTGACATCTTCAGAATATTTCACCCCAAAGCCACGGAATATACGTTCTTCTCAAGTGTACATGGGACATTTTCAAAAATAGACCACATATTGGGTCACAAGCACAGTCTCCCCAAATTCAAGAAGATTGAAATCATATCAAGCATCTTCTCAGATCACAATGGCATAATATTAGAAATAAACTACAATAAAAACAATCCAAAACATTCAAACTCTTGGAAGCTGAATAGCATATTAAATATTGATTGGGTTACCAATGAGATCAAAAAAGAAATTAAAAACATCCTGGAAACTAATGACAATGAAAACACAACAATCCAAAACCTATGGGACACAATGAAAGCAACCCTGAGAGGGAAATTTATAGCTCTGCAGGCCTACCTCAAAAAACAAGAAAAAATGGTAGTAAATCATCTAACTTTACAACTCAAAGAATTAGAAAGAGAGCTACAAGAAAAGTCCAGATTGAGCAGAAGAAAGGAGATAATAAAGATTAGAGCAGAAATCAATGACATAGAAACCAAAAAAAAATACAAAAGATCAATGATAACAAGAGCTGGTTCTTTAAAAGGATAAACAAGATTGATGAACCTCTATCCAGGTTCACCAAGAAGCAAAGAGAGAGGGCCCAAATAAACAAAATCAGAAATGAAAGAGGAGAAATAACAACAGACCCCACAGAAATACAGAGGATTATTAAAGAATACTATGAACAACTCTACTCTAACAAACTAGACAACCTCAAGGAAATGGACATATTCCTAGAAAAATACAACATTCCAAAACTCAATCAGGAAGAATCTAAAAATCTTAATAGGCCAATAATTATGGAAAAAATTAAAGCAGTAATCAAAAAGCTTCCAGCAAATAAAAGCCCGGGGCCAGACGGCTTCACAGGGGAGTTTTACCAAACATTCAAGGGAAAACTAAAACCTGTCCTCCTGAGACTACTCCTAAAAATTCAAGAAGAAGGGACACTTGAAAGCTCATTCTATGAAGCCAGCATTACCCTAATACCAAAACCAGATAGCGACAACACAATGAAAGAGAATTACCGGCCAATATCCCTTATGAACATAATGCCAAAATCCTCAACAAAATCTTAGCAAATGGGATTCAGCAGTACATCAGAAAGATCATACACCATGACCAAGTAGGATTTATCCCAGGGATGCAAGGATGGTACAATATCTGCAAACCAATAAACATAATACATCACATAAACAAATTGAGAGATAAAAACCACATAGTCATATCAATTGATGCAGAAAAAGCATTTGACAAAATCCAACACCTATTTTTGATAAAAACTCTCAGGAAGGTGGAAATAGAAGGATCATACCTCAACATAATAAAAGCCATATATGACAAACCCACAACCAACATCATACTCAATGGGCAAAAACTAAAACCATTTCCCCTTAGAACAGGAACAAGACAGGGATGCCCACTCTCACCACTCCTGTTCGACATAGTGCTAGAAGTAATAGCCATCACAATTAGACAAGAAGAAGAAATAAAAGGCATCCAAATTGGAAAAGAAGAAGTAAAACTGTCCTTATTTGCAGATGACATGATATTGTACATAAAAAACCCTAAAGACTCTGTTAAAAAACTATTAGACTTAATAAATGAATTCAGCAATGTAGCAGGATACAAAATTAATGCTAAGAAATCTATGGCATTTCTATACACCAATAGTGAACTTACAGAAAGAGAGACTAAAAAAGCAATCCCATTTACCATCACACCACAAAAATTAAGATACCTAGGAATAAACTTAACTAAAGAGGTAAAAGACCTCTACTCAGAAAACTACAGGATGTTGGAAAAAAGAGATAGAGGAAGACATAAACAGATGGAAGAACATACCATGTTCATGGATTGGTAGAATCAACATCATTAAAATGTCCATACTACCCAAAGCAATCTATAAATTCAACACACTTCCCATTAAAATATCAATGGCATATTTTACAGACCTAGAACGAACTGTCCAAAAATTCATCTGGAATTTAAAATAGACCTCGCATAGCTGCAGCGATCCTGAGAAAGAATAAAGTAAGTGGGATCTCCATACCAGATATCAAGCTATATTACAAAGCCACTTTTCCCGACCCGCGGGTTCAGTCAACGGAGACCCTAGGCGAGGAGTGGGAATGATGGGACAAGAGACACAAGAGATGGAGACAAGACAGGTTTCTGATCAAGTCTCATTTATTGTAAGATACAGAGGGGTAGATATAGTAGGAGAAAAGGGGGGTTCTTCTAAGGAGTTACTAGTTAGATAAGCAGATGAAATCATAGGTGTCAAGGAGATGGTAAAGCAAAAGGGGAGCAGACAGAAGGAAGGCATCCTGTGTATTCAGCTTGGGCTTTGATGTCTCCAAATGTTTGGGGAGATGAGATTGGGGTAGCAAATGTAACAAAGATAATTAACTGCATGGCTCGGAATGCAGCTTCAGCCTCCCACAGCCACTGTGCTCAAAACTGCCTGGTACTGGCACAAGAACAGACATATAGGTCAATGGAATAGAATAGAGAACCCAGAAATTGACCCAAACCAGTATGCTCAATTAATATTTGACAAAGGAGGCAAGAACATACAATGGAGTCAAGACAGTCTCTTCAATAAATGGTGTTGGAGAAATTGGACAGATATATGCAAAAAAAAAAAAAAAATGAAACTAGACCGCCAACTTACACCATACACAAAAATAAACTCAAAATGGATAAAGGACTTAAATGTAAGACAGGAAACCATAAAAATACTAGAGGAATTTAAAGGCAATAAAATCTCAGACATATGCCAAAGCGGTTTCTTCACCGATACAGCCCCTAGGGCACTGGAAAATAAAGAGAAGATAAACAAATGGGACTACATCAAAATAAAAAGCTTCTGCACAGCAAAAGAAACCATCAACAAAACAACAAGAAAGCCCACTGCATGGGAGAACATATTTGCCAATGTTATCTCCAATAAGGGTTTAATCTCCAACATTTATAAGGAACTCATACAACTTAACGAAAGAAAGATAAACAATCCAATCAAAAGATAAACAATCCAATGGACAAAGGACCTAAATAGACACTTTTCAAAAGAGGACATTCAGAAAACCAGGAGACATATGAAAACATGCTCAAAGTCACTATTCATCCGAGAGATGCCAATCAAAACAACAATGAGGTACCATCTCACACCTGTCAGAATGGCTATCATCATCAAATCAACAAATGACAAGTGCTGGAGAGGATGCGGAGAAAAAGGAACCCTCTTGCACTGCTGGTGGGAATGCAGACTGGTGCAGCCACTATATAGGACAGTATGGAGTTTTCTCAAAAAGTTAAAAATGGAACTCCCATTTGACTCTGTGATCCTACGTCTGGGAATATATCCCATGAAACCAGAAACACCAATCAGAAAAGATATATGCACCCCTATGTTCATAGCAGCACAATTTACCATAGCTAAGGTTTGGAATCAGCCTAAGTGCCCATCAGCAGATGAATGGATTAGAAAACTGTGGTACAGCTGCACAATGGAATACTATGCTGCTGTAAAAAAGAAGGAATTCTTACCATTTGCAAAAGCATGGATGGACCTGGAGAGCATTATGCTAAGTGAAATAAGCCAGTCAATGAAAGAAAAATACCACATGACATCACTTATTTATGGATAATAAAGACCATTATCAATTGATGAACATAAACAGATACAGAGGCAGAACAGCATGTCAAACTACAGCTGGAAGTCTCGGGAGGGTTGGGCAGGGGAGTTAAGAAATCAACTGAAGATACATATACATATGCATATACATGCATATAAGCATAATCAATGGACACAATACACTAGGGGGTAGGGGAGGATGGGGGAAGGTCAAGGGGAAAAAAATGGAGACTTATTTAACACTCTTTGTAATACTTTAAGCAATAAAACAAAATGGGAAAAAATAAAATAATAAAAACTGCCTGCAATCTTATGCTCCAAAGATGACCTTGTCTGCGTTTTGGTGACTGTCCTGTCAGTCTCTTTTCTGTGCACATGTGCCGCTGTTTTTATATGAAACGTGGACTGTGCTCTACTCGCTCCTGTACCAGCTTTTCTCACGTACTGTGCCTGGAGCATGTTCCTGTGTTGCTGGCTGCATGTCCCCTACTTTGTGCGGGTATGATAATTATTTAGACACCTCCTGTTATGGAGGATTAAGGTGTTCCCAGTTTTTTACTATTATGATTACACCCCAATGACAGCAGGTGCAACTTGAAAAGGCAACTGACTTCCTGCACCTACTGCCAAGTTCTCTGAGGAGCGAGGCGCAGTGTGTCTTCACAGGAGGTGCAGCTTGCGGACCTTCCCACTGTTCGCGGATGTGATCCCACGGTGTTGCGTGCATGTAAAAACGGACGCCCTCTCAAGCTCTCCTGGGGCCGGTTCTGTGTCTTTACCAGCCAGCAGGAGACCCTGGGAGGCCCGTCCCCAAGGAAGGCCTCTGTGTGCCGCGTCACTGGTTCCCCACTGTCCCTCGGGGGAGACAACGTGGGCCCAGGACAGAGCAGCAGGCGGTGGGCCACTGGCCTGGAAGACTGGGGACAGGCAAGCTCTCAGTTTCCATTCCTGCTGGTGCAAAATCTTCACCATCGCTCTTAAAGTGGGCCTGCTGGCCTTAGCCGGTTTGCTCAGTGGATAGATCATCAGCCTGCAGACTGAAGGATCCCAGGTTCCATTCCAGTCAAGGGCACATGTCTGGGTTGTGGGCTCCATCCCCAGTAGGGGGGTGTGCAGGAGGCAGCCAATCAATGATTCTCTTTCATCATGGATGTTTCTATCTCTCTATCCTTCTCCCTTCCTCTCTGAAATCAATAAAAATATTTTTTAAAAGGGGGGCCTGCTGGCACAGGGCCAGCTGCCCACCACAGGTACCAGCGCCCTCCTCACACTCATCAGGCAGGGCACCTCTTCAGCAATGGGAACCTTCCTCTTCACCAGCCTGCGGACACCCCGCTGCTCCAGCACTGATCACCCCTCTGGGCTCCCCCCTGGAAGCTGTCTTCTCCGCAAAGATTCGGAGGGAGAGGAAGAGGACTCAGAACCAAAATAGAACAGTTAGCCCCCAAATTCTTTCCTTCTGAATGCGGTCTGGCATGGAATTATCTGGAATGCATCTGCTCCCAAGGGAATTGTAGAAATACTTAGGAGGGCGGGAAAGAAAGAATTTGGGGAGTTTTGCAGGTTCAGTCTGAGAAAGCAGAGCTTGCCTTCAGCACCGCGAGGGGGTTGGGAGAAGCGATGGGGCCTTGGCCCTGCTCCCCCGCGGGGCGGGGCGGGCGGCTGTCCCCCCCCCCCCCCCCCCCCCCCCCCCGCTGAGGTCGCCTTCGGTCCTGGGGGGTAGCCGTGGGTGCGCTGTGCACCAGGTGCGCGCGGTCGAGGATGCCCAGGCCCAGGAGGACCGGAGCCGCGTCGCAGCCTCCGGTGAGGAGGTGCAGAGATGCCCCGCATGTCCAGGGCCGCGGGCCCCCCTGGGGGCGTGAGGGGCCACGTCCTCGGGGAGCAAAGGGGTCAGGTCCTCCCCAGGCTGTGGGCGACGTCCCAGGGCAGCCGGGTCCATCCAGGGTAGGAGGTCCAGGCGCGCAGCCCAGCCCAGTGCAGCCTGCAGGCGGGGAACAGCTGTGGGAAAAGCCGCTGCCCATGGAGTGTCCCCGACCCCGGCCCTGCCTCCCCGCGCAAAGGGGGGACCTGTCTGCTCCGCTGTACCCTCACCCCCACCCAGCAGGCCGTGCGCTCCTCGTGGCACCTGCCATATTGGGGTCACATCCTGAGTGTGGGTGCCTCTGACAAAGGGGGGATGCCCTGTAGGTGCCTGCTGGGCAAGGTGGGTCACGTAGGCCCGGTCCAAGTCCAGGGTTCCGGCGCATCTTTCAAGGAGCTGAGAAGCCTGTGAGCAGGGGTGACTACTGGGGGGTCAGCTCCCCTGTCCGCACCTGGCGCCCCCTTTCCATGGTGTTAGTCCGGGCCCCTCGCTGGCTGGGCCGGCGATGCCTCTCCTCTCCCAGCGCCCTGCTCCTGGTCCCCAGCTCATCGCCCTGGTGCTGGTTCCACTGGGACAACAAAAGCCATTGCCCTCGGGGCGGGAAATACCCCATCTCCTGCCACCAGGCCTCCACCCAGCTGCCCCACCCTGGTTAGAGGGAGACCCTGTCCCCCCCCCCCCC
>PVJC01039747.1:0-16093 GCA_004026665.1 Murina feae | reverse complement strand
AAGGAAAGAAGGAATGTGGGAAGGGTAGGAGGGTAGTAGAAAAATAGGAAGAATGGTGATGGAACAGAAGTAGGAAATAAGGAGGAAAGAAAAGTTTATAAATGATGAGTCAGTAGGAAAAGTGTTACATAAAGGAGAAAAATTGTGTGAGAGGAAGAAGCCAATAAGGAAGTCAAATACAATTGTGTGTGAAGGGGATAAGATTAAAAAGAAAGTTAATAGGGGTGACCAGGTCGGTAGGGGAGGGCAGTTAGGGGGATCAGGCAGGCAGGCAGGCATGCAGAGTGGTTAGGGCAGGCAGGCAGGTTAGCGGTTAAGAACCAGAGGTCCTGGATTGTGAGAGTCCCCAAGAACTTCATATTGGAGAGGGTGCAGGTCGGGCTGAAGGACCACCCCCCCACCCCTACCCCCATGCACGAATTTCGTGCACCGGGCCCCTAGTGCATAAATAACCAAGATTGCATAAAAAAGCACAATTAAGGTATCCAAAGAGAGAAATAGGAGGAAATTAGTGGCTATCACCTGCGTTGGTTTCCACTCATGTTTATATAATTTAAAAAGTTAAAAACAGAATTTAATTTATTTTGATCTAGATACACATATTATCCTCATACTTCTTTTGAAAGGAATATTACTTTCCCCAATCATTATTCTTGTACAACCTGTGATATGACTAAAGCATTTATTGCTTTTTAACAAAATGAATTTAGTTCAGTGAATATGCAGAAAAGACAACACAACATGTAACTTCAATCAGGTAATAGTGTAGGGACTGGTAGAATCCAATTAGATTAGTTTATTTTTGGCAAATGTCTCATCGATAATGCATATAATATAAACTGCCCCATCCATTACTTTTGTTTAAAGTAACAGGTAGAAATAAGACTATGACCCAGCAATCATGCTGCTTAATATTTACCTAAGTGAATTGGAAATTTATATTCATATGAAAACCTACATACAGATGTTTATAGTTACCAAAACTTGCAAGCAACCAAGGTACCCTTCAGTAAGTAAATAGTTCAATAAACTGTGGTACTTCCTAACCATGAAATATTGTTCAGTTCTAAAAAAATGAAGAGAGAGAGCCACCAAACCGTGGAAAGACATGAAGTAATCTTAAATGAATATTGCTAGGTGAAAGAAGCCAATTTGAGAAGGTTTCATTCTATAGGACTCCAACTATTTGACATTCTGGGAAAGGTAGAACTCTGAAGACAGTAAAAAGATCAGTGGTTGCCAGGGCATAGGGGGCAGGAGAGATGAATAGAGCACAGAGAATTTTTAGGGCAATGAAACTATTTTCTATATTATAATGGCGGCTACATGTCATTACAAATTTATTAAAATCAATGCATTGTACAACACCCTGAATGAATCCCAATATAAACTATGGACTTTGAATAATAGTGATGTATCATTGTATATTTATCAATTGTAACCAACATACCACTCTGATGGAGGATGTTGATAATGTAGAAGGCTGCATGTGGTGGGAAGGGGAAGCAGAAAGTATGTGAAAATGTTCTATATTTTCAACTCAATTTTCTGTGAAATGAAAGGCACTCTAAAATATAATACATATTCATTTCTTTAAAAAAGAGAGTAAGCAAAAAATAATAATGTGTTATAGGGGCACTTATAATTCATGGTAATTAAGCCTGACAAAGGACTCAGGCAGAAAGCAAGAACTATCCGGAAGGCAGGCAGGCGCTCTCTTCTTCTCTATCTCCTAGGCCACCAAATCCTTGTTCTATTTTTTGTTGTTGTTGTTCATTTTTTTCACTAATAGCTATAGCCAACCCTGGTGGTTGCTGATTCAGTATCTATTCTATGTATATGCTTCCTTTCCTCATTGTTAATAGAACTTTGGTTTTGTTCAGAGGGTGATATGTCCAGCTTTCCCAAGCTCCTTTGCAGCTAGATAGCTGTGTGACATTGTTCAAGCTAATGATAAGTAGAAGTTACCAGATAGTGATTTCAGGATGCTGTTAATGAAACAGACTCTGATGGTATGAACCTCTTTCCTTTTTGTTAGAGTACAGGTACCATACCTGAAGAAGGATTAACTATCTTATGGTCAAGAGTATGAGAGATACATATTGGAGCAGAAAACAAGAGAATTATTGGTACCCTAACAGCCCAAGACTGCCTATCTCTGCACCTCTTATTATGTGGAAGAATTTTAAAAGTTAGCCAAAATGGTTGGGTTTTTCTGTCATGTGGCTGATATAACCCCTAATTAATGCAACATCTATAGGATCTTTCTTTCTCAGTAGATGAACATGGTCACTAGAGAAAGATGGCTGCCCATGTATTTGCAGTTTATATTATCTCAGTGGGTCCAGACTGAACAAGAATCTCCCAAACTGAAGGTGAACTTCACTAGAGAAAGAATCTGATCAGTGTGACTGGTTCAAGCAACTATGTTCAGGTGCAGGATAACATACAAGTATAGTTCCCAGGGCACCATCTCACAGGATCTCAGAAAAAAGGTTTCATCCTGGACAGAGAAGATAGCCTGACAATGTGAACTGTGATTACATTATTCAGGCACAGTGAGTGAATTCAACTATAGCATCTGACTCTTACAATCACTTCTAATATACATTCATGGATATAACTGTGCTTGGTGATTCAAGTTCTCTGGAACAGGGAACTTTTATGGGTAGAGAGAACTTTTTCAGAAATTGAGATCAAATATGAAAATAGAAGAGGCCTTGATTGGGTATCCATTTCTCATAATGTCTTTGTGTATGTGGGTGTGTTTTAATTTATACACTAGGGGCCTGGTGCACAAAAATTTGTGCACTTGGGAGGTCCCTCAGCCCAGCCTGTGCCCTCTCACAGTCAGGGACCCCTCTGGGGATATCCACCTGCTGGTGTGCCTGGCCAGCCTGGATGAGGGGCTGATGGCTGTTTGCAGGCTTGCCAACCCCCCAGTGGGGACCCTGACCCCATGGGGGTGTGGTCAGCCTGGGTGAGGGGCTGAGGGCTGTTTGCAGGCTTTCAGGCTACCCACAGTCCCTTCGGGTTTTGGGTCCCTACTGGGGTACCTGGCCAGCCCAGGTGATGGGTTGAGGGGCATTTTCAGGTTTTCAGGCTGCCACAGGTCCCATTGACCAATGTCCCAGCAAGGCTGGCTGGATGCAGGTTCCTGGGGTTTATTTATCTTCTATAATTGATACACTGTTCCTTTAAGCCAAGCCTAGGTAGGTAACGAAGCCTCCTGTCGGCTTCAGCTTATGGCTTCTATAATTGAGACAATGTTGCCTTAGTAGTCGCAGCTAGGACTGCTGTTTGCTTCAGCTCGAGGCTTCTATAATTGAGACAATGTTGCAAATATGTTGTTGCCTGGAGCCCAGAGAAGCCCAGCTGGCCGGCAAACAGTTTTACTCCTGCTGCAACGGAAGCTGCCTGTTTACTCAGCTCCATGAGTGCCAGCCTCCATCTTGGCTGGGCTAATTTGCATACAGCCATTCTGATTGGCTGGTGGGCGTGGCTTAGGTGTCCCAAAGAAACAGTCAATTTCAATATGACACTTTTATTACGTAAGATAAATGAGAGCTGAATTCAAACAGAGTGTTTTCTATATTTTCTACCCTTCTGATGTGTACTATATGGAAGATACTAACAACATGGGACATGGGGTCTGCCCTTTAGTACTTATAATTTACGTAGGGAGGCTCACCATAGACTAAAACTAAATAATAATGTAAAGTTTCAGTTTCTCTGTCCAAGTATGTGATTTAGATAATTGTTCTTATAAGAGATCAGAGGAAAAAGTGAAGAAGGCCCCTTGTCACTAAAATAAGCTAGAAAAATGACAAGTCAACTTCTTTCTCAAGGTTAAACATCTATATATATAAAAGCCTAAGCTACTGTCTGACCATTCAACCATCTGACTGGTAGCTATGATGCACATTGACCACCAGGGGGCAGATGCTCAATGCAGTAACTGCCAAGCTACTGCAGCTTGGTGACTTGGCAGCTGCGGTTCTTGGGTGATGCACCCAGAACCAGAGAGGAGGGAGCCTGATACTGGGGTGCATCACCTGAGAACTGCCCTCTCGCAATCCAGGACCACACAAGGGATGTTGGAGATCTAGTTTTGGCCCGATCCCTGCAGGCCAGGCTGAGGGACCCTATCAGTACATGAATCTGTGCACCAGGGCTCTAGTCCTATATAATAAAGAGGTCATGTGCTAATTAGACAGAACAGCCAAATGACCTTCCGGAGAACCTTCCAAAAGACCTTCCAGATGAAGCTGGGGCTGCAAGGGCCAGCCAGGGCAGCAAGGGGCTGTTAGGGCTGGCCAGGGCATCAAGGAGCTGTGAGGGTCAGCCGAGGCAGCCTGGGCTGTGAGGGCTGAGCCCCTTGCATGAATTTCATGCTTTGGGTCTCTACAATATTATCACTAGAGGCCCAATGCATGAAGATTCATGCAAGAATGGGCTTTCCTTCCCCTGGCTGCCGGCACTGCCTTCGCTCTTCCCAGAGCCACCTTTCCACCTGCCCATGCTGCCCAGAGGTGCGGAGCAGCTGTAGTGGTATGGAACTCCTGCATCATCACCATGATGGTGATGCAAGCGTCCTCCCCCTGCCTCCCCTCCCCTGTTGTTTGGTGCCTGCATGTGCAAATTAACCTTTCATCTTTGTTGGGTTAATTTGCATGCTCACTCCTGATTGGCTAGTGGGTGTCACAAAGGTACAGTCAATTTGCATCTTTCTCTTTTATTAGTGTAGATTAGGCAAAAGAAAACTAAATGTAAATTTTATCCACTCAGCTTCAGAGTGAGTGTCTAACAGGACACATTTAAATGCTTACAGGTGCAAAAAGGAGTAACTCACCAAAATCTTTTGTAATATACTAGTAGAGTGGAATGGCATGTGGTACTCCGTGACTATTTGCTACCACTATAGTACGTGAGCATAGACCTGACAACCTACACTTGCTAACCATCTGCAAGTGTGTTAAATGCAATAATGTCACATGCTAGATGCACTTCCCAACATCAGAGTCTATGGAATTATTCTGTAAGATGTATTTCTATGGTTAGTATTTACAGAAATATTACAGTGATGGCCACTCACCACTTCATTTGCATGTACTTTAAAGACACCGTCTTTTTAGAATCAAAAGACAATGAGCCCACTATTATTATTTTTCTTTAATCAAAATTTTGATAGAAATTCTGTAAAAATCATCCTCTAAAGTTTGTATTATCTTTCCCAGTATAATCTCCAGTCACTTGGTCATATTTTATTCACACAATATTCAATAAATATTTATTGAGTGCTTAATAAATACCAGGCACAATACTAGGTACTAGGTAGTAAGATAGTAAATAAGATAAACACTTCATGAGATTAATGGGGAGATTAATTGGCATTAACTGGTAATTCCTAAATGTGGAAAATGCTGTTAAAGAGACTGTATACAGACTATAATAGACTGACCTAAAGCTAGTCTTGTGGGAGGAAATAGTACTAAATATTTATGCCCTTTCCTCCTAATTCAAATTTGAAGTGCGAGATTATCAACCTTTGAAACTACCTCTAGCCAGGATGAGATCAGAAATGCTAAGTTCCAGGATCATTTCCATCTTTTGGAAGGATAACCAGGACCTTTGCCAACATCACATGAAAAATAAACAAATAAGCAATGGGATCCATCTATATGCAGCTGTATTGAAAAGTGTATTCCATATGTGACAACATATTATTAAAACAACAAAATCGTAGCTTCCATCTGCACAGCATCACTCTCTTCCCTGTAATGTTAGACTCTATTGTGTTTGTCGGCTGCGTATTCCATTTTAATATTTGATAAATAGATATGGGAGAAATTGTTTCAAGCGACAACCCTGTACTGCTTCATCTGTTCACCTCCTTCCTGAAGCAAACTCTATCCTCAGACTAATATCTCTCCAAAAGAAAAATCAATTTAAAATGACTGTGCAAATGTGTTTATTTTTCTACCCTCAGGATTAAAAAGCTGAGAAATGATTAATAATAATTTGTCTGGAAAGATAACACAGGCATTTTAGGGTGGTAGTGATTTTGCATCTTTAATTTTCATCAGTTCTAACATTTTATCATTAAAACTGCATGACTATCTACAGAGAGAGATAAAAGAAAACGAGCGAGGTGGTAATACCTCATATCTCTTAGGCGCTATTTCCTATGTTTCAGATTTCTACGTTGCCTGACCCCATTTCAGTCAATTTTCCATAGCCTGCCTGTCTCACCCTGGCTGAGGGAACACACTAGTGCTGTGTTTATGCTAATTTTATGCTCTCTGAGTTGTGTCTGTTATTCAAAGCAGTTGAAGCAGTTATTGCCAGTAATCTTATTTCTGTGGGAGCCCCAGGGCAGACGAGGCCTCAAAATCAGGCCTGCAGACCGAGGAAAGCCATCACAGCCTGCTGGTAAATGGCAGTTCTTTCCCTCCCAATCTGATATCAGTTACTTCGCAAACACAGTAATAAAATGAAACAAATCAGATTTTCAAGTAAATAAACCAGACTTCAGTGGGAAGCAACAATGGTCAGGGCAACAGGAGTTTAATAAGTGATACATAGGGGGACAGACAAAAGCACCAGGGCCTGGACCTCCACCCTCTTTATTTAAAACACCCCAACACAGAAAAAAAAAAGAGGTTGTTTTAATCCAACCACGCGAAAAGGGAGGAAAGGCAAGTAAAACAAGCAGCAAAGTTGATGTTGACTTGCTCTTGTCTAAAACCCAGCAACAATGCTGAAAATTGTATTATTTGCTATTGAAGAGTGGCTAGGGAGGCATAAACAAAAGGCTCACAAAGACAAATGGACTTGTCCATTCCCCTCACCCATAAACACGGACAGCCTTTAAAAAAAATCAACAAAATGAAAACAGAGTTAACCAGGGCAATTTCCCGCGAAGGGACATTTGTCCTCCAGTAACACAAGGTAACTCGGGGGCTGTGCTGCAGCAGGAGCTGGGACCAAGTTCTGTTTGCCAGATCAGAGAGTCTTGGGCTCAGGAGATAAGTCATTTTTGGCAACTTCTTATTTTCCATGATCTTCTTAACTCCCTTCATTCTAAGCAACTCCCCCACATCACCTCTCCACTGTTATCACTCATTGTTGTAAGCAATTCAAATGTCTGAGCAACAATAAACAACAAAAGGAGGAGTGTCTGGAACTGACTAAGCAGGGTGCTTGAATTCATCTAGAAACCAAGGGTATGTATCTTCGATGAATTTGGAATCAATGTCATATTGATAAACTTACAGTTGTATTTTTTCCCCTTTAATCTGCAGCATCTCATCACAGTCCTGCTTAATTTCTGTGACAGGAACTATGACAGAAACAACAAATATAGATTCAGATTCCAGAGGGGAACGAATTACACAGTATTGTACCTGGTTTATTCACCCAACTGGTATTTGTGAGGCATGTAGAACACACTGTGAAGACACACAGAAGCACTGAGAGTTGAAGAGGAGCTCTTTGAGAAGGTGACTCCAGAGTTCAATTTTAGAAGAATAAAAAAAAAAATCTAATTTTAGTTTTAAAAAACAGCAACACACCACAACAACACAGAAATATACAAGTGATGGAAGTAAAAGAAAAGTATTTTCTAGGTAGAGAACTGAATGAGTTCATTTTGGAGAATACCAAGGAGATCAATGTGAATGGGGTAGGGTTCAAGGAAATAATGAAAAACTATGAAAGGGTCCTCAAACTTTTTAAACAGAGGACCAGTTCACTGTCCCTCAGATCGTTGGAGGGCCGGGCTATAGTTAAAAAACAAAACAAAACTATGAACAAATTCCTATGCACACTGCACACATCTTATTTTGAAGTAAAAAAACAAGGCGGCAAAAACACCCGGTGGGCTGGATAAATGTCCTCGGCAGACCGCATGTGGCCTGTGGGCCGTAGTTTGAGGACCCCTGATAGAGTCATGGAAGACCTAGCGTGCACTTAAGGGTTTAAACAAAGTAGAGGCGTTTTCACAATTCGCTTTTAGAAAGATCACTTTTCCAAGCAGTATGGAGGATGGAAAGAAGAGACTTTAGCTGGAAACAGAGAGGCTGGTGGTAAAGAAAATGGGAAGGATGCATGATTCAGAAGAAAGAGATGAATTGATGAGATGGTTATGGTGAAGATGTCTAGTTCACATAGCATATTGAGCACATAATTTTATCTCTATTTCTTTCAGGAAAAAAAACAACACACATTAAAATGGCAATAAAAGAAGAGAATATTTAAGCTCTGCATAAACAAAAGTAACAGAAAAAGAGATGATAAAAAGTCAAGAAAATGTCAAAGTGGCAAGCAGATGTATGTGTATAAGTAAGTCAGCAGGGCAAAGAAAGCTAAAACCTAACTTCTGTGGGGAAGACAGCTGATTTGACAACTGGGCCCAAAAACCAAAAGGTCTAAGAGTTGGAGGTACTAGTATCTCTGAAAGATGAAATGAGGAGGATTTCTTGACATTGTATAAAAGAATAGTCATGCCCTTATACTCTTTTTCTAATACCAACAGAATACAGGGAGTTCATTCCCAGGGAGGTTGCATCAGAGAAAATTAGGATTCAGTCCTACAAGTGGATAAAGTAAAGAGCTGCATCCTAGCACTGGCTGGGAGCTCAGTTGGTTGGAGCATCGTCCCCTACACCAGAAAGTGGCAGGTTCAGTTCTATCAGGGTGCATACCTGGGTTGTGGGTTTGATGCTCAATTGGGGTGCATACAGGAGACAACTGGTTGATGCTTCTCTCTTACATCGGTGTCTCTCTCTCTCTCTTTCTGTTCCCCTCTCTCTCAAATCAATAGGACATATCCTCTGATTTTTTTTTTTAAAAGCTGCATCCTAGATGCTGAGAAGTTTTAAGCATTCTATCCCCTTTCAGCTCTCAGAACAATAGCATTTATAAAGATTAGTAGGCTTTATTTTTAGAGAAACTGACCCCATTGAAAAAGGAAAACAAACACACACATAAAAACCCTAGCAGAAAGCAACAGGTTAAGGTCTTCAATGCAACAGTTAAATCACTAGCTAGCTTGATTAACATATAGTGAGTCCCACCTGGTTCACCTGTGCATACAGGGCTTCCAGTCACATTTCAATGTTTCATTTTATATATAAAATAGAGGCCCGGTGCACGAAATTCGTGCACTGGTGGATGGGTCCTCAGCCCAGCCTGTCCCCTCTCATATACTGGGAGCCCTCAGGGAGTGTCCTACTGACGGCTTGGGCCCGCTCCCTGTGCCCCTTAGGGAGTGGGCCTAAGCCACAGCCTGGTCTCCCTTTGTGGGAGACAACCAAGCTGATCAGGGGAAGCCACCAGCCCCATTACCCTGCTGCTGCAGCCACTGCCAGTCACTGCAGCCACCAAGGTGTTTTCATCAACACAGACTCCAGTTTCTTCACCATGAAAAATGACAACTTTCTTTAGGCATTTGCAAGATGTGTCTTTCATAGAATATGACATTTCTTTCTTTCTCTCTCTTTTTTTAATCCTCACCTGAGGATATATTTCCATTGATTTTTAGAGAATGTGGAAGAGAAAGGGAAAAACAGAGAGAAACAACAAAGTGAGAGGAACACTTTGATTGGTTGCCTCCTGCATATGGCCTGACCTGGGCCCTGGCCAGGGAGGAGCCTGCAACCTAGGTACATGCCCTTGGTCACAATTGAACCCAGACCCTGCAGTTAGCAGGCTGAAGCATTATGCACTGAGCCAAACCGGCTAGGGCAGGATATGACACACTTAGCCCTCCAGCAGTGGACCTTCATTTTTTTTCTTTAGGAGTGTGGTGGAAAAACCTTAGATGACCTTTTTGGATTCTTATTACCCAAATTACTAAGAATATTACCATTGGCATGCAGGGAGCTTAGCCAATGAGCGGTCAGAAAAGGTGTTTCCTCTGTAGTTCACTCCAGTCACCGCTCCACCCCTGTCCCTCCAATCCCAGCACAACCCCTTCCCAGGCCTGTAACCTCTGCCTGAAGCTGCAGGCCTAGGCAGAAGACCCCCAAGCCCCTCTGATCACCGGCTTCACAGAGCCCAGGCCACTACGATCACCAGCTCTGATCCTGCCCTTTGCCATTGCCAACCCTGCCCTTGCCCCACTGGCAGCTTCTGGCCAAGGCTGCAGGACTGGGCAGGGGACCTTCAGGCCCCTCTGATCGTGGGCTCCACCCTTGCCCCACTACAGCCTCTGGCCAAGGCTACAGGCCTGGGCAGAGGACCCCCAGACCCTTGCATTGCCAGCTCCACCCCTGCCCAGACCCCTGTGATTGCAGGCTCTGCCCCTGCCCTTCCAATCACTGGCTCTGCCCTTGCACAGGCCCTGAGATCGCTGGCTCCATCCCTGCCTCACTGTAGCCTCTGGTCAAGGCTACAGGGGACCCCCAGGACCCTGCTTTGCCAGCTCCACCAGTGCCCAGGCCCCTGTGATCTCCGGCCTTGCCCCTGCCCAGGCCTGAGGCCTCTGGCCCAGTCCTTATGCCTGGGTAGGACACCCTCATACCCCTTTAATCACTGGCTCTGCCCCTGCCCCTTCCGATCACTGGCTCCACCCTTGCTCATGCCTGAGGCCTCTGGCGAAGGGGACCCCCAGTCCCCTCTGATCACCTGTTCCGCCCCCCGTTTCCCCTGCTACCTGCCTGGCTAACAGGCCTGATCACTTCAGCGGTGGGGCTGAGCTGAACTGGGCACCGCCATCTTGTGACAATGGGGTAAGCCATCTTGTGGCTATGGAGGCAGCCATCTTTGTGATGGAGTGATGCCTAATTTGCACATTACTCTTTTATTAGATAGGATGGTGTGTGTGTGTATATATGGCTGGAGACATAGAGAAAATATTACTCTTAGGCCTTCATTAAAAAAAATAGGCTACTGTAAGTAGGAATATCCTAAGAATAAGAAAGTGATCTTGGAAATTAAAAATATGAGAGCAGAATTTATAAAAAGTTAATAATATGTTGAATAGTATAATACAGGAATGCTCTCAGAAAGTAGACAAAAAGACAAAAAGATTAATTGTAAAATAGAAAATGAAATAAAAATTGATAATTTATTTTATTTTTTTTAAATATTTTATTGTTTTTTTACAGAGAGGAAGGGAGAGGAATAGAGAGTTAGAAACATCAATGAGAGGGAAACATCAATCAGCTGCCTCCTGCACACTCCCCACTGGGGATGTGCCCGCAACCAAGGCACATGCCCCTGACCGGAATCAAACCCGGGACCCTTTGTTCCGCAAGCCGACGCTCTACCCACTGAGCCAAAGCGGTCAGGGCAAAATTGATAATTTATATTGGACATTCAATATCTAACAAACAGAAGGATAGAAATCACCAAAGAAATATATTTTTTAAAAATTTATACCTAAAGTTCGTGAGCTTTCAGATTGAAATGATCTATTGAGTGTCAAGCATAATTAGTGAAGGGGAAAGGATACACACTAATAAATTTGAGAGTAACATTGATGAAGAAATAATTTTTAAAACCTGAAAAATGTAAGAATCAGAATAACATCAACTTTAAACTTTAATAATAAAAGCTAGAAGGCAATAATTCAACAACTTTCAAAATCACGAGAAAAAGTGATTTGAATTTTATTCCCACCAAAATTATATAGAATAAATATTTTCAGATATAAATGAGATCTCATAAAGTGGCATATACTCTCTGAAAGTGATTTGAGGATGTGCTCCATCAAAACAAAGAATAAAACCAATATGTATCAATATGTAGTCTCTCTCTCTCTCTTCTTATTTTAAGAAAGAGAGGAAGGGTGATGGAGGGAGAGAGAGAGAGAAAATAATCCGTGGGTGTGAGAGAGAAACATCAACCAGCCAATTTCCATACACACCCTGACCAGGTATGTGCCATTACTGGGAATAGAACCGGTGACCTTTCAGTGCACTGGATGAGGCTCAACCAACTGAGCCACACTGGCCAAGGCTGTCTCTCTTTCCACTGGGTAATTTGTTTTGCTCTGAAATCCACTTTTTCTTATATTAAGATAGCCATTTCAGCTCTTTTTTGATTAGTATTTTATTGTATGTTTTTCACACCCTTTTTCCTTACTATGCTTATATCATTGTTTTAAAAATAAGTTTGCTTTAGACAGCGTGTAGTTGTGTCAGTCTCTGTTTAATTTTTTCTCTATTGTTTAATAATTTTTATTGATCTGTCCTCAAGTGCCCTGATTCCTCTGCTATATCTATTGTGCTCTGGAGTTCTTTGAGTGAGTTTTATCTCAGTTGTTTTATTTTTCAGTTAAAAAATTTCAATAAGATTATTCTTTTTATCTCTACTTGTTTGTTGATATTGAAAATTATAATATTTAATTCAGACATTTAAAATGAGTCATTTATATATTTTAAGAGTCACTTTAAACACTCTGTCAGAAAAATTCCAGCATCTGTATTATCACATTGTCTGTTGCTTATGTTTCCTAAGCTCATTGTGATTGGTTCTTTATAGGCTGAGTAATTATTATTTTTTGTCTGACCTGGACATTGTGAATGTTACATTATGAGGCTCTGAGTGTTTTATAAACCTGATGGAGAATGTTGATGTTTTAATTTTTGTAGCAATTGACTGGGTTAGGTTAGACTACCTTCTAGCTATGGGCTGTGGTTCCAATGACTGTTCCATTATCATAGCTTTGGCTGCATTATTCAGATTACTCCTGTGCATGTACCAATACTGGATCTAGGCAATGGTTTCCTGTTTAGCTCAATTCTCAAAATCTTTGTTATGTTAATTAGGACCAGATCCAGGTTGGAAAGGCACCCTTGAGTTCATGAACTACTTTTTGGGTTCTTTTTCTAAGCTCTTTACTATTTCCATATACCAGTAGTTCCAAGTTCCCTGAGCCTTTTTTTTTTTTTTTTTTGGATCCTCTGGAAAGAAATTGCTTTCTTCCCTGATTACGCCATGTCTGGTACCAATATGTAGGAGAACATGCAGAGATAAATCACATAAAATGACTATCATTTATTGAATGATTCAATGATTATAGCAATAACAGTACTGTTACAGGGTCTATTAAAGATCTCTTGTTTTATTTTCTCCCAAGGTATTAATAGATAGGTATAAGATCCTAAGTTGAATGTGAAGCATTTACACACTGTAGAACTGATAAATAAAACATATCATAACCAGTTTTATGACTTGGGGCTCCTCTTCCAGAAATCTGTTGCTCACAAGAAAATGAAGGGATGGATAAAGAGTTTGCTTTAGAGAAAGCTATTGCCATTGAGAGGCCAGGTTTAGGAAGGGATGTGGTTGCTAACTGTGGTTTATGGGACCACTGGGATAGCCTTTTAGGGTTACAGGGAGGACTGTAACCTGATTCATGCTTAGGAGAGTGAGATTGGAATATGTCAACATTAGAATTGGCTTGTATCTGCAAAGTTTGACAACTTAAGCATTAGTATTTCATGTGCATCAGATGTTGGCAACAGGAGAGAGAAAAAAAACTTGGGAATTTTTAGTTCGTCCAAAAGATAATACATTTTAACAAGGAGAGTATGTGCAGCATGAATTTATGAAAAAAAATAAGGTGCTGAAGAGCAATTAGGGATTCACATTACCCATGAGAATAGAAATGCAGTGTAGAGGTTTCCCAAAGCAGAGGGCTCTGAGGACCCAAAGAACATTCCCTTGTTAAGAACTGGAAAAGATCTGAGATTTTACCCTTTTATAAGCACCATTGCATGAGTGCTGGCAAAAGATACAAGATTGCTGGATCAGAAACCAAGGACTACTCACATTAGTAACCATACCCAGAAAATCAGCATTTTCTTTCACTGGTTCCCCAAGCTCCAGTTTCCACAGGGAATTGCAAAAGGGGTCAGATGACAGCTATATGAGCAGTGGATTGCACTACAGAAGAGGGACACTGAACTCAGGGAAACTAAATATTTTTTACTGGACAGTACACATACCTATTGTTTTATCTGGAGGGAGGCTGTTCATTATATGAACAACCTTGAGGAGATAGGCTAGGGTAAAGGCAGTTAGTGCCTCTGCCCATGAGATGTTCAGAAGCAGAAGAGACCTTTGAAGAATTGTCTTCCAACAGCACAAAAAATCAGCTTTAAAAATCTGCTCAGGGAAAGTGGTCAAGGGAGAGTTAAAGTCAACTTCCAACAGTATTGGAAGCTGTCACTTGGCCTATAGATATTTTTCTATCTTCCTTAAAGTGTCACTTTGGCCCTGGTCCTTCTTAAGTAGGGTAAGGAATGAGCAAAATCAGAAACCAGAAGTCAACCACAAAGGGTGCTCTGTCCACCAATGCAAGTTAGTTGGGAGGTGGGGAAGACTCTTACTTTTCAATAAAGATAAAATGTTGACTGGTATCTTGAATGGGACACTTTTAGTTTTTAAATAAAGGCTATGTTTCTGGCCCTGGTAGTGTGGCTCAATTGGTTGGAACATGTCCCATACCCCAAAAAAAGTTGTGATTCGATCCCCAGTTGGGGGGAAAATGGGAAGGTAACTGATCACTGTTTTTTTCTTTTTCTCCCTCTCTTTCCCCTTATCTCTCTCTCAAAATGCAATAAGCCTGTCCTCGGGTGAGTATTAAAAAATAAAAAAGAACCTGTTCATGTATCATAAGGAGAACACAGAAGTATTTAACTCTCTGGATGGAAAGAAAAAATCATGTTGTCTGCCAGATTTTCATCTAGTGACAGGGAAATGTTTTCTCCCTGCCCATATATATCTATATGTCTATGTATGTATGTATGTATTTGTCTATCAATCTATCTATCATCTGTCATCTATTGTTTGCTATAAAAACCTCATATTATATAGCATATAATCAATAGTCACTCTGTAAAATGGGTTTGATTTTTCAGAGTGGATAAGTTTCAATATTGTGATTTACAAAACTTTTAAAAGTCATTATTATAATTATTTCTCATTATAGATTATAAAATGGTACTGTCCTATTTAAGAATCTACTTTCCTGAGGCTATTTATATGGCACTCTATATTCAATCAAAATGCATGTACTTAAAAGAAAATAGAAACTATCTGGTGTCCTATTGGAAAGGCAGCAAAGTGAACATCAGGCAACATAATCATCATAATTTTGTTTCTAAGGTGTATGGCATTGAGTTCATTCTACTGCCTTGCTCATATGAAAAACTGGAATCAAACTATTTCATTACTATATTTTTCCTCATTGGAAAATATTTTTAAAATATTTTTTATTTCAGAGAGGAAGGGAGAGGGAGATAGAAACATCAATGATGAGAGAGATAGGAACATCTATGATGAGAGAGAATCATTGATTGGCTGCCTCCGGCACACTCCACACTGGGAACTGAGTTCACAACCTGAGCAAGTGCCGTGACTGGGAATCTCACCATGACCTCCTGGTTCACAGGTCGATGCTGACCCACTGAGTCCCGCTGGGCAGGCTGGAGAATATAATGATTACTTTTACAATTATTAATTCAAGGCATTTTTTTTCCAAGAAAACTATAAACTTGTCAATTTTTCTTTAACCTGCATATCTGTTTCAAGAAACGTGATAAGTTTTTCAGTATTTATAGAAACATTTAGAAAGAGTAACAAGAAATTCACAGGGCCAATGTGATTATCAGCAGCAGCTGTAACCTGTTGCACTCAGTGCTGGGACTACAATATAGGCTGCTTTAAGCACATGTTCAAGCATTTAAAAAGCTTCTTTTATCTTTTCTTGTGATTCAAAAGGAAATTACAGAGTAAGAGCACTATACAGGATATGAATGTTTTCCTCCCACATAGAAAAAAGTCTTAACCCATTTCCAGTTAATTTTAATACTTCTGAATTATGAGGCTGCTTACCTACCAAAAAATGAATTTTGCCAAGCTGGTGTGGTGCAGCAGTTGAGTGTTGACCCATGCATGACCCAAGAGGCTGAGGACTCGATTCCTAGTGGGGGGGCATGCAGGAGGCAGCTGATTGATGTTTCTCTCTCATCGGTGTTTCTATCTCTCTAGCCCTTTCCCTTCCTCTCTCTCTAAAATCATTAAGAGTTTACTTTTAAAAATGAATTTCATCTGTTGGAGATGTCAAGCACTTCACACC
>PVJC01039746.1:0-16105 GCA_004026665.1 Murina feae | reverse complement strand
TGGACTCACAATTTTCAGGGGTAAAGGGTGTTGGGGGTGTGGGAAGAGAATGGACAATGATCGTACACCTATGGATGCGGACAGTGGGGCGGGGGACAGAGGGTGGGGTGGGAAATGGGAGGAGGGGAGCTATGGGGGGAAAAAAGAGGAACAACTGTAATAATCTGAACAATAAAGATAAATTTAAATTGAAAAAAAAGAGAGTGAAAACAACAATATGCAGAATTAGAAAAATATTTACAAATCATACATCTGGAAGTCTAGCACTCAAAACCTCTTAAGAACTCTTACAACTCAACACCAACAACAAAAGACAACCCAATTAAGAATGGGGCAAAGGACTTGAACAGACATTTCTTCAAAGATATATGATGGACCAATTAGTACATGAAAAGATGCACCATGTCATTAGTTACTCAGGAAATAAAAATTAAAACCACAATGAGACACCACTTCACACCTACTAGAATAGTTAAAATCAATAAAACAGAAAATAAAAAAAAATACTGGAGAGGGTATGGAGAACTGGAACACTTATGCGCTGCAGTTGGATTATAAAATGGTACAACCACTGTGGAAAATAATTTAGCGGTTTCTCAATGAGTTAAACATAGAATTACCTCATGACTCAGCAATCCCACTCCTAAGTCTATGCCCCAAAGAGTGAGTCACAGATGTTTAAGTAAAATCCACACTGATTTCATAGCAGCACTATTCACATTAAGTGGACACAACCCACCTATCCATCAATTTATGAATGGATACAATAAATGTAGGGTATCCAAGCAATGGGCGATTACTCAGCCATGAAAAGGAATGAATTAACGCCCTGTCTGGCGGCTCGTTGGTTGGAGTGTCATCCCATACATGGAAAGGTTGCAGATTCAATTCCCAGTCAGGGCACATACCTAGATTACAGGTTTGATCTCTGGCGGTTGGGGCGTATACTGGAGGCAACCGATGGATGTTTCTCTCTCCTCTATCTCTCTATCGCTCTCTCAAATCAATAAAACCTCTGGTGAGGATTTTTAAAAAAAGGAATGAAATACTGATACATACTACAACATGGATAAACCTTAAAAGTATTACCCTAAGTGAACACATTCTGGATCTTTTATATAAAAGAACCCAAATAGGAAAATCCATAGAGACAGAAGGCAGATTAATGGGTCTCAGGTGCTGGGCAGAGGGGAATGGGAGGAATTGGGAGTGATTATTAGTGGGCACTTTTAGGGAAAAGAAAATGTTCTGGAATTAGGTAGCTGGGATGGCGACACAACATTGAGAATGTACTTCATGCCACTGAACTGTGCACTTTAAAAAGGTTAACATGTGAATTTTGTTGTATTTATTTTACCACCAAAAAAAAGTTTCCAATAACTGAATCAAGCACTTAAAAATATCTTCCTTTAATATATGCATTCACATTGACAAGTGGTTCATGACTTTTAGAGGAATGGTTTGACTTTGAAACAAAAGCATATTGGTTTCAAAACTATGTCCAAGTTAAATAAATTCACTAACTCTTGTGTCAGCTCTGTATTATCAACATTGAATTCCAAGAAGCATTGCATACTCCAAAATCATCATTATCAACCAAGGATTCTTCATGTTTTTCTTGTGCAACCCTACCCACCACTACAGCTGTACAAAGTTTCAGAGAGGATAGACTGGCTGAGCCAGTCTTGGGGTTGGGATTTTCTCATTTTGATAAGCCCGTGTGTGTTCTTATAGTCGTTTTTCCCTTTGATCTGTTTTTCAATGTATTATGAAAAAATAAATAATTTAAAAAATAGGACATATGATCAGGTGCCAATGAAGGCACTCGGACACCTCATAAGAGGTGAAGCTGATTCCTGAACATCTCTAAATCAAGCTTCTGGGTGCTATAGCCTATATCCCAAATGGCAGAGGTAGAAGATGCCATTCTCCCAACGACTGACTATATGCAAGAAAATAGATCCTTCATTTTGAGAAATAGAGACCACCCTCCTCAGAGCATGTGCTTAGCATGACACTAAAGATTTTCTCTAAGTGAATTGACACTGGGGGGTGGCGGGGGGAGGAGGAGGGGCAAAGGAGGTCAATCTGGATGAGTAGGAGAAACACCCTTTCAAAGACAGAGGCCAGGCTGCACTGGGAAAGTTGGGAGCTGGAGAGCTATGGTTTGCTGAGCTCTGGTGACCACAGAGGATGAACTCCAGGAACTATGCAGCTCCTTCTCCCGCCAGTGTCACTGCAGGTGTTGAATTTTGGTCAAGGTGAGAGACTGTCCTTTGTCCTGGGCTCTCAAGGAAGGCTCCCCTACTGCCCTTGATCTGGGGTGAGGGAGAAGGTGTTGGAGTTAGAGTGACAATTGAAGGTTGCCAGGACTTCATTTTTTATAGCCCTTAAAAGTCTATGAAAAAGACATTATAAACAATTCCATTTGTATCCATTTAAAAATTTGGTGAAACGGACAAGTATTTTTTTTTAAAGGATAAAGTTGCTAAATGATCAAAGCACAAATCAAAATTTTGAATTGTTCTATATCTGTTAAATGAACTGACCCAGTTAATAAAAATCTTCCTGGAAAGAAAACTGTGGACTCAAATGGCTTCCCGGGGTAATTCTTTCATATGCCGAAGGGAAAAATAATAGCGATCTTACACAGATTCTTCTAGAGAACAGAAACAGATGGGGACTTCTCAGCTCCTTTGCTGCGCTAGCAATGTGACACAAAACCTAAAAATGATGTTACAGAAAGTAAATCAAGTACAGATCATTCTCTTTCATAAACATAGACACAAAAACCTTAAAATAGCAGAAAACGAAATACAGCAAACTATAAAAGGGACAACACATTATAGGCAAGAGAGGTTGATTGCAGGAATACAAGGTTTCCCTAACATCTAAAAACTGATCAGCGGAGTTCACCACATGGATGGGTCAAAGGAGGAAAAGTTATATGGCCCCCTTGACAGGTGCATTAAAAATCCCGGAATTCAAAGCCAATGTAAAAAACTCGATTACATTCCTACGTGCCAGACACAACACTCAGAAAACAACAGTTTTAAAGGGAAACCTACAGTAGCAGCATAGAACATAAAACATCTAGGCACAAATTTAATACAAGGCGTGCAAGAACTCTCCATGTAAAGCCATGGACCATTATTGAAATAAAGAGCATGTAAATATTGCAAAGATGTTAGTTTTTCCCAACTAGCGAAGGTGCTAAACTCTGTTAGGTATTAGGAAATGCAAAATAAAAGCACAATAACTCACTTCCCAGAATGACCAAAAGTAAAAAGACAGCATGCACTGGAGGGACCCGAACATGTATACATTGCTAGTGGGAGAGTAAATTCACTCACTGTGGAATATGACAAGGCGGTAAGAATAAATGCCTGCTACATGCCCCAGCGTGGATGAAGGTCACGGCATGATGTTCATGGGGGGCAAAAATCAAGAAACGAGGAAGATAGGGAAAACTGTTCTAGACTGGGGGGTGAGGGGAGGGGAGAGGCAACTAAAGAGACATAATGGCCAGATGCAGTGAGTGAATGTGATTGTATTCCAGATTTTATAAGCTATATAGTATGTTTTGAGGATAATTGGAGAAGTTTGATAATGGACTGTGTGTTGGATGAAGGAAGTTATTGGATTATTATCAATGTTGCTAAGTGTGGTAAAAGTGATGAGATTTGAATAGAAAAACATGCTGTTCTTGGGAGATGTGTACTGACATGTTTAGGGGTGAATACCATGATGCTTGCAGCTTACTTCTGAATGGTTTGGTAAAAGGGAAGTGAGTGAATATATGTATATGCAGAGAGATGGAACCAGTGAAAAATGTTAACAGTGGTGAATCCGGGTAAGAAGCTATGTGGGTACTCATTGAATTATTTTTTACCTTTTCTAGGAGCATATATTTTTTCTAAAGAAAATAAAAGGAAAAGTAAATGCAATGCCTACCAATTATAGAAATGTGTAAAATAAAATATAAAGAAAGAAAAAAAAACATGAAGAATCCAAATAGACTTTTTTACAGTTATAACCTAAAAGTAAATTCCATCAGTAGAGCAGATACCTATTATCCTGTCTTCACTCAGCACTGCAACTGGAAGTTCTAGCCACACAGTGATAGAAGAAAAAATAAGAAAATAAATATTTTACAGGAAGAAACAAAATTACCTACATAGAATCCCCAAGAGAATCTATGGACAAATTATTAGACCTAAGAGAGTTTGTCTGTGATTGCTACATACAAGTTCAATAAGCAAAATACAATGCATCTCTATATCCTGGCACCATAGAGCTAGAAAAGTAATTTTAAAAAGATTCATTTATAATAGCAACAAAAATAAGTGAGCCAAAAATAAATTCAATAAAAGATTTACAAGTTGCTTTATGTAGCAGTCAGTAAGACTTTATTAAAAACCATTAAAGAAGGATATAACAATGGAGTGATAAGCTGGTAAGATTTGACATCATAAATATGTCAATTTTCTCCATATTGACTTCTAAATTCAATTCAATTTTGATCATAATCTCTAAAAGGTTTTTCATTGCACTTGAAAAATAGATTCTACTAATATACATGGCAGAGCAAGAAAAAAACAAGACAATTTTGAGGTAGGTGGAGTTTGTCCTGATAGATAGGAAGCCTTCGTATAAAGCCAGTGTGGTTAAGATAGCGCAGGGGTGCCGGGAGAGGCTCAGCGGGACCTAGAAACATATATGGAGGGTATACAGCCCCACATTCACAGAAGTGGCACTGCAAGTCAACATGAAAAGGATGGGCTAGTCAATTAATCAATTATCCTACTGGGGGGAAAAAATAGGTCCCCCGCCTCCAACCAAACACACACATTACTCCCAGGGGGATTAAGGACTTATCTGCGAAAAATACGTTTAGAGCTTCTAGGATAACACATGGGAGAAGATCTTTATTATTCAGAGAAGGAAATGTTTTCTTAAAACACAAAAAGTGCAAACCATGAAAGAAAAATGAAGCATTTGACTATCTTAACAATGTTTATGGAGCAAAAGCACCAGAAATAAATTTCAAAACGTGAGCAAATAAAGATCAGCCTCACTGACCACCTTTCATTCATTTTCAAAATGTTGGACAAAGGCGACTCCAGGGAGAAACTCACCAACCTCCTCCTTGGTGGGCCCTAAAGAAAGAATGGCTTGACTGAGGTCACGGACAGCTCCAATCGTCTATTCAGCGTGCCTGCCATTGCACACCGAGTTTCCTCCTTATTGTAGCTTCAGAGACTATATTCCAGGGAGTAAACATTAGTCAAGACATCTGTCTGTCTGTGAAACACAGTGGGTTCCAGCTGGCGCAGGCTCTTCCTTGCTTCTATTCTTCCTTTATCTTTTTTTGGTTACTCCATCTTTCTTCCTCAGAAAGGCACCAAGCACCTGGCCCAGGTCTGGCCCTGTGGTGCCCGGAGGTGCAGGGATGAACAAGACGTGCTGGATCCCCTAAAGACACGCTCACCTAAGCCAGTCCTCTTGCTTGAGGAGGATGGCCAGCAGCCCACTCGGTGGGAAAGCATGCAATTGGATTAAGTCCACCGGAGGCCATGGGAGCTGCAGGGCAGAGGGGAGTGTGTGCAGGAGGGCCTACCCTCTGAGCAAGGTCGCCACTCTGACCCCTGCTCAGTGGGAAAGCCAGGCCTGTCAAGGCCACACTGGGAAGAGTCATCGGAGCCAGGCTAGGGGGTCAAGGAGGCCTTTGCTTTACGCTCATTAACCAGCCCCACAGGCACCAGGAGGGAGTGGACTGGTGACCAAGAGGTGTTTACAGGCTCTTAGGAGGGCAGTCACCTATTCTGCTTCAAATTAAAACATACGGCTTAAAAACCCAAATGACTAATTTTTCCACTCTCCGTTTTAATCTTAAAAATTCTTTTAAATTTATCTCTTATAAAGCAAGAGCATTTATCTGAAGGTCAGAAATTCATTGAGCATAGCCTCTATTTCATTTTTTTCCTGTTAAATTGAAATTTAGTGCTTTAACCATGATTCAAATGCATGCATATCTTGGCCTTAAAGCTTTCTTTGCACTTTCCAAAGCCTGGAAGTACCAGCTCAGATTTTTATCCTGGAAAAACTCAAATGAAACCCCACTTCCAGCATGAAAATCCCTCACATTACTTGATAGAATGTCACTCTGGGCCCCGCTTGGAGGCCCCCACCAGCCCCAGTGATGTGGGCTTGTGAGGAGGCTGATGAGAATGTGGTTTCCTAGACAGCACCCCGAGTCCCTGCCTTGCACCCACACAGTGTACTGGGTCTCACTGCCCTGCGGGAGGAGCAGGGAATTAGAAAGAGGAGATGTCGAGGCTGGGAGGACCCAGGCCCTCCGCCTGCTTGGTTCCACAAAGGGGATGCTGGGCCAGGGTTAGGGGGTTGCTGGAGTTCGCTGATGTGGATCCTCTCCTCAACATTGCAGAAATGCTGGGAGGCACACTTTCCAGGGCGGAAAGTAATCACATTTTTAAAGTACCAAAGTAATTGCTGGACTCAGCAGACTCCAGAGGATTTGCCCTAAGTGCTTTGCAAAGCAACCCCAGCATCACCTCCAGCCCCTCCCAGGACGGCTCAGAATTGCTGATGACAAAATAACTGTCTGAAGTCTCCTGGGTGCCCGAGGTTAAGCGGGCTCCCGTGGACCCTGCCTCCAGGAGAGACCGAGGGGATTCTCCACCCTGGATGGCAACTGTGAGTTTTCTGAAGGCTTTGCTGGAATGCTATGCAGGCGGCATGACCCTGGATTCACGATCCACCCACAGAGGGACCCTGACTCCGTAGCTCATCCTACCTAAGCCCTCCTGCCCCACCCAGGCTGCGGGGCCTTTCTTTAGGGTTTGATGACTCCTCAGGCAGGGGAGCAGGTCTGCAGCCAAATCACGTGCTCACCCAGCTCCAAAGACATCTCCAGTCGCTGAGAACATTGTCGTTCATTCATGTCAGTCCTTCATTCATTCAGTATGTATTGTGGACCAAGAACTTCGCTGCAGTCTGGGATGCAGCAGTGACCAGAAAAAGCAGCCCCCGCCCCTATGCAGCTTGTATTCTAACCAGGACAGAGGATAGAGCACTATTGACATGTGGGCCTGGATGAAGTTCTGCCGGAGAGTGGAGGCTGCCTGTGCGTGGTAGCACTGTTAGCAGCGTCCCCACCCTTTACCAGTTGGATGTTAGTAGCAACTTTCCTTCTCCCGATTGTGACCGCCAAAAATGTCTAGGACATTGCCAAACCCAAACGTGCCCAGAGGACACACACACACACACACACACACACACTCGTACCCTCTCCCCCCAACAACACATTTAGCATGAGGTTCACCATAGGAAGGGTTGTAGACAAGTTCCGGGTTCCAATGTTTGCCATCTGGATCCAGCTAACCAGAGCCAACATTATTTTGTTGTCATCCTATATAATAAAAGGGTAATATGCAAATTGACCCTAACAGCAGAACCACTAGGAATGACTGGTCATTATGACACACACTGACCACCAGGGGGCAGACGCTCAATGCAGGAGCTGCCCCTGGTGATCAGTGCACTCCCATAGAGGGAGCTCTGCTCAGCCACAAACCAGGCTGACAGCTGCCAGTACAGAGGTGCTGGTGGGAGCCTCTCCTGTCTCTTCAGCAGAGCTAAGGATGTCTGCAGATTAGGCCTGCTCCCCGCTGGCAAGTGGACATCCCCTGAAGGCTCCTGGGCTGCCAGAGGGATGTCTGACTGCCAGCTTAGGCCCAATCCCCCAGGGAGTTGGCCTAGGCCAGCAGGTGGACATCCCCCGAGGGGTCCCAGACTGTGAGAGGGCACAGGATGGGCTAAGGGACCTCCCCAAGAGCACAAATTTTTGTGCACCAGGCCTCTAGTTAATAATATTTTTTTCTTTACATGACAACCTCAATATTAACCATCCTTGCCCCATATTATAGATGAAGAAACTGAGGCTTAAGAGAAGTTAAGCAATTAGCCACAGTTACTGAGAAGGTTGCTGAGATCTGAACCAGTGACCCCTAATCAGCCTCTCTAGAGGTGGGCCCAGAAATGGGCATTTTGTCATTTTTATCCATGGTGTTTTATTCATAGAGAATTAATTCTCCTCCCAATCAGAATCACTTCAAATCACTCTAGTGTGTGATGATAACACTGATGACAACAAACACCTTGTCATTTATTTAGCACTTGGAAACCTTCAAAATACTTTTGACAGATTCTTCGATTCCACTTTCTCAGTTATTCCCCAAACCCGCTTCGGTGCTGCTCTGCTCAAATTCACCAGCTGATTTTGCCACTCAGACTTCTCCAACGTGCTATTGTTACCTACAGATAATCTCCCCACTCCCCTGCTCCCCCCTGATCTGAGTGAGGGGAGGATGGTCACCCCTCATGAGGACCCCTTAGGGCCTGCACTTACCAGCGAAGAATAACCTGCGAGAGGTCTGGGTGGTGGCAGAGAGAGGGTCTGGCAGCTTGGCGGCAGCATCGATGGGACCTGGGCAAGGCCCGTCTCCTCTCTGGACTTCGTGTCTCCAACTATAAAATGAGGGTGTCAACCACCAGTGGCTTCCTAGATGCCTGGGAGTGGCTTCGGAGCTCCTTAGAGGTGTGTGGTGTGTGTGAGGTGGGGAGAGAGGGCTTGGTGATGAGGGGGTCCCAGATGATTCTTCCTCCTACGGCCCCTCCCACCAGAGCAGCTTGTCTTTTGTTTACAAGTCAAATTTCCACGTAAGAGCAGAGGGGCGAGATGTTCTTTTACTAACAACTGCGAAAAAGGCTTCCCCTGGACCCTATGACCTCTGGTTTTCCTTTCAGCCCTAACATTTCAAAACAATGGATGTAATTTCCAGCAATCCAGCACTTACCACCTGCCAGACGTTGAGCTGAGCATTTCACACTATTACATTACTTACAAGTAATTGTCCATTGTCGGATGGCTAAACTGAGCTTCTCCCAGATTAAACTCCTTTCCGAGAGCCACCTAGCCAGTTCCCTGGGGAGACCCAATGCGCGCGCTGGCTTGACAGCTGCACGAGCGCTTTCCAGCTGCTTGACCACTGGCCAGGCTGCAACACAGACCACGGCACAGAAGCTCCAGTCAGCGCTTCTCCCGCTCTCCCCACCCAGAGCAGTTTAAACTCTGCCAGTGGTTTTCACGCATCTCCCTCAGGTTGCATGAGGGTACAACAGAGCCTTAGGGCTTGGGTTAAAGTCCACGAGGTAGGGCTGTGGGACGGAGTCAGGGCTCCTATCCGTGCACTGGCCATGCTTACAGAGGTGCTATTATGTGCTAGGCACTGCTCTAGGGCTGGGAAACATCAGTGGATGACATAGACCCATATTCCTGCCTTCCTGGGCCCTGTATTCTAAAAGGGAGACTCAGGCCACCAACAAGACAAAGAAGGGAAATTATATGGACCATTAAGTAATGTTCAAAGTAAGGCAAGAAAGGGGGCCGGGGAGTGATGAGGTGAAGGACAGAGGGCAGAGAAAGCCTGATAAAGAAGGGGACGCCAAGAGTAGAGACCAGGAGGGGAGGGCCCATTTTCCCCTACATCCTCTAGGTGGCAGCATTCTCTCATTCGCAGGGCGGCACAAGGGGATCCTATACCCAAGCCGAGAGGAGCATCTCTCTGAAGCTTGCTTAAGTCTGACGCAATGGGCACCAGGGCTACTCAGCTCACATAAAAATCCTGGTTACAATGGGGACTCCAGAAAGCAATGCACGGAGAACTTCTGGGGTGTGAGCATTGTTCTGTTTCTTGATCTGGGTGCCAGACAGACAGGTACGGTCACTACGTGAAAACCCATTAGCTCTAATTATGATCTGTGTACCTTCAATAATGCGTTTTAAGTGACATACGCACCTGAAGAGTTCTCCCTTAATCTAAATCATAGTTGTCATTGTTTCCCCACCTCTTGCTGATTAGAGCTCTGCCCCATCTTTCTTAAGCACATTGGCACAGACAGGATGCCCAGAGCCCTGCCTGCTATACAGAAAGCACTTCTAAGCGCTTTTTCCTCTGTCCACACTATGATGCATCATCTGTGACATCCAGTCTTGCTTTCTTTACAGCAGAGGAGACCTTAAAGACACCTGTCTAGCAATCTGATGGCCGGATCCTAGAATTTTATGATTCTTACCAACCTTTCACAGATCACTTGCTCAGACCTATTTTAACAGAAGTTCTAACAGCAACATACATTTCTGAGTCTTTCCAAAGGGCTCCCCCTAGTTTTTATAGAACTCACTCTCCTTTGTACCTCTAGTTCATTAGGTGACATGCTAGCTAATTAAAATATAGAATCAAATCATGAGATTTCCTGGTATAAAAAGCCTTGGAGACAAACACAACAAGCCTTACGTGAGCACACAACTTAACTGGAAGGGGAGAAAGCTGAAGGCCACTTGAGAGGGACCCGCTGGCCACAAGGCCTCATCGGCTGTGGGCACCAGGAATGGAGAGCACGGGCCAGTCTGGAAAGTTGGTTCAGAGGATGTTGGATCAGAGAGCTGCTGCTCTATTCTTCCATGTTGGGGTCCCCAAGATTGATTTGTACATAGCTACGAATGGGCTCGTGTACCCACTAGGAAAGTGATGGCGCTAAAGA
Source organism: Murina feae (assembly GCA_004026665.1). NCBI lineage: Eukaryota > Metazoa > Chordata > Mammalia > Chiroptera > Vespertilionidae > Murina > Murina feae. The sequence continues at coordinate 5,479 of PVJC01039746.1, read as the reverse complement.
AGGTGGTGCCGGAAGTAGCGACCAGGAGGGGAGGGCCCATTTGCTTGGTGAGGCTGCCTTGGGAACTCAGGATAATAATCAAAGCCGCTCATTGTGCGACTTCTGGGTACCAGGCCCAGTGCTGGGTGCCTTACATACACTCGCAGTAATCCTGTGACAGCCCGACTACCACTTACTCCTTAAATCCATCTAATTCTGTGGTTGGCTCTTTGGGGGCTCGGCTGGGTGGTCCCACTTGCAGCTGGGCTCAGTCACATGTCTGTGATGCGCTGCCAGTCAGTGCAGCTCTGCTTCTGGAATGGGCAGCTGTGGGTTAGGGTTACAATGGCCTCACTCAGGGGCCTCATCTTAGCACCTTCCCTCCTGGCCCCATGGCCAGTGTCTCAGCATTCCTGGGTCTGCGTCACTCTGTTGGGGACCTAGGATAGCTACCCCTTTTTCTGGGGCAGCTTCCTCCTTCATACCCTGCCTTTGGGAAGGCCCAGGACTTGGAAAACTTCCGGTTAGCAGCGGTCCAGGTTGGAGAACCACAGAGTCATCAAATGAGAGAGTGACAGCACAGAGCTGAAAAGGGGGGGTCAGCAGAGAAGACAGTGACTCGCCCGCCACATCTGCCCTGTCCTCATGCCATCAACAATTTCAGCTCGTCATCTAGTTATACATGTCTTTAGGGAAGCCTCCCTCTCCCGCTCTGACCTCTCTAGTCCACCAGTGTCTACTTGGTCCCTCTCCAATATGTTCTCAGTACTGAAGCCAGGGGGGCCCTTTCAAGACACAAATCTGATCATATGCAACCCACCTAAAGACACCCAGTGGTCTTCCATTATGGCCCACAGGCCTGTGGTCTGGCTCCTGCCTCGCCCTCAGGCTCATCTCACACAGAGCTTCTCCCGTTTGTGTGCTGGAGCTGGCTCCTACCAGCTCACAGAGCCAACTGGTAAATATTCAGGCATTTGCTGGTAGCTGGAAATTGGCTGTGGTGTCGATTTACTTATATCAGAGAAATCAACAAATGCTAAACATCAGTCCCCCATGCCTTCCCCTGAGAGCTGGCTGGCAGCATACTGCTGCCCGCACCCACTGTGCGGTTCCACCACAGGGTCCTTGCACACACTGCATCTTGGCCTGGGATACGCTTTTTTCTTCTTTGCTGAGTTAATGTCATTTTCTTAGACCTCAGTCCAACCACTACCTCCTCTCGGAAGCCTTCCTTGGTGTCAGAAGAAGTTAAATCCCAGCCCTGAACCTGTTCTTCTTGGCTCGTATTACAGTTGTAGTTTCACATGTATTAGCGTGATGAATGATGACTGTCCATCTTCTCCACAGGAATGTAAATGGCATGACGAGGGAGACCATGCCTGGTTTCGCTCACTTTCTTTGCTTCACTCAGCAGTGCTCCGTACATGGGAGAAACTCAGAAACCTTGTTGACTTCATGAATGAGTTAGAAACATGAACGAGGCGAGAAGTCCCAAGCATTGGCTTCTGAGGCAGAGGCTGCTTTTGCTCATGTTTCTCTACATTTTCTGGTTTCTTTTGCGAGATTTATTTTGTTACCAAATTCTGACCAATGCGATGGGGTGGAAACTATGAACTCTGCATACATGGCACAAGTGCCTGCTCTCTCTTCAATTCGCATATCTGGAAGGAGAGGGGACAGAAGACAGTGAAAGTCCAGATTCCTGAGATGAGATGAGATGAGATGCCCACGGGAGTCGCCATACCCTCCTTAAACTGTGGTAGGAGCAAGATACACTTTTTACTGTGTTAATCCCTGAGAGTTTGAGCTTGTTACTGCAGCAGAACGCAACCTACCCTGACCTACAAGACATTCCCAGCTCTACCATTCACGCCTATCCTTGGCAAGCCACAATCTCTCTGGGCCTGTTTCCCTATTGGTGAAATGAAAGCGATCTCTGAAGTCCTCCCAATGTTAAAATTCAGTTCTGCTTGTGTATTTTTTTCCTCCTTCCTGACTAGCATGATATGCAGGCAGATCCAAATGTTTGCTAGTAAGAGAACCTTGTATATTTGAAACACTTTCCTCAGATAAAAGTATTTTAATATCTTGGAAATTCAGAGTGACTACTCAGTTTATGTAAATCATTCAATGAGTAAATTATTGATCTCAATAACAATGGCGACATTTTATCAAGAGACTGGGGAGGTCCCCCAATCTTTCTGCTCTGTCTGCCCTTGTAGTCTGGCGGCCCCAGCACTTGCAATGATTTTCAGATCTCCTCCTTTGACTGTCTCTACTGTTCCACTCGGCTGATTCTGACAACCGCCTTTCTCAATAAAGATAACCTAGTTTTTCAAAGGGACCCGCCTGATGCCTTTTCTTAGAGAGCTGCCATCAAAAGCTACTGCCTGAATTTCAATAACCAAGAAGCAAAAAACTGCATCTTTGATGTAGCCAAGGTGACCTTGAGTCCTGATGACTCGACTGGGTTCAAATGTCCTGAGGCCTAGCCTAGCCCTGCCATGGGTTCACTGTGTGTGAAAGAGGCAAAAGACAAGCTGTTCTTCTTGGGATGGGGACCCTCTTCCTGTTACAGATGAAGGGCACTGATAGTCACTGTCATCCCAGTAACCATAGTAACGACGGACCACATGACAGCTGTCTGATCCCTATCAGACAATGTCTGATAGTAAGTGCTCTTTATCCCTCCCCTCACCCCCACCCTGGATCCTGCTACATGGCACTGAGGTCTCCCAGAGGATCAGCTCAGGCATGGGAGATCTGACTGACAGTGTTAATTAAACCTCTTATTCCCCCAGAACACTTCGCATTGCCAGACCCAGGTGCCAAGAAAACCCCTCAGGGAAGCTCTTATGAGAGAGAATGCTAAGTCTACCACCAGGGACCAAGGCGCTTTGGCTTCACACTTGGCAGCAAATGCAGCTCAGCAGGCAAACGTGCCTGGCATACAGCAGGCACAAAATAAATACTTGGAAGAATCAATTTAATCAAATGGAGCTATTTAGCAAATGGGACTCCTTCCAGCTCACTGGGAGTCTTGCATGAGATGATCATGATAGTCACTCATCCTTTCAGCAGTTACTGAGTGCCTGCTGTATGCACCCATGGGTGGCTCTGAAGACACTAACTTACTGAATGAAACCCCAGCCCCTGTGAGTGGCTAGGGCCCCAGGATATGCTGGGAAATGTGCAGAGGGGAGTCAGAAGGGACTGGCAGGGACCACATCACAAAGGGCTTTGGTTCTACCTGGAGGCTCTTGAGTTTCTCCCTGGAGAATCTCTGATGGCTTACATGCGTGTGAGCGACAGAGTCAGCTTTGCATTTCAGGAACATCCTGTTTTAGATGTCCTGTAGGGAAAGGATTAGAGGGAGACTATTGCTTTGACCAAAGACACCAGGTTCTAGAACTTCTGAACACAAGCCTCAGGAGAACTGGTAGCTCCTGCTTCCACCTGGAACCTGGCTGCCACCCTGTGAGAAGCTCCAGCCACGTGGGGGAGAATTAACGTGCAACGAATGAAGGCCCACTTGTGCTTTGTGCAGTCAGCACCACTGCTCCCCATGTGGTCTGCCATCTTGGACATTCCAGCCCAGCGGACTGCAGTCCAAGAAGACACCATGTGCAGCAGGAAAACCGCCCAGCAGAGCCCAGTCAACCCACAAAATCACAAGAAGAAACAAAATAGTGCCCCCTTGAACAACATGGGTTTGAACTGAACTGCGTGGGTCCACATACATGTGTATTTTTTCAATAAATGTATTTTCTCTTCCTTAAGATTTTCTTAATAACATTTTATTTTTTCTAGCTTACTTTATTGTAAGAATGTAGTACATAGTGCATTAACATACAAAATACGTGTTGATTGTTTATGTGAATGGTAAGGCTTCCAGTCAATGGTAGACTATTAGGGAGTAAAATTTTGGGGGAGTCAAATGTTACATGAGGATTTTCAACTGTGTGTGTATGGGGGGTGTCTGCACCCCTAACCCTGGCCGTGGTTTATTAGGCAGGGGTAGGTCCCTGGAGCACCCGGAGGCACGAGTGGCGGTCACAGCTGTCGCTTAGCAGGAAAGGTCTGGCTAGAGCTATTAGTTTGGGGAGTCACCAACTTCGTAGGAAATTGAAAGCCCTATTGTGGATGGTGTTGCCTTCTCACATGTGCCCAGCACACCCAGAGCACAGCCGACTCACTGCAAAGACTTGCTCAATCAGCCACTCCACATAATGAAAACACCCCGGCACTGTGGTGGGATCTAAGACAACCCTCCTCATGCCTGGAGTTCTCATCCCCACCCCCGCCACCCCAGCAGCCCTCTGTTATCTCCCCCTCCACACAGGTGTGCACTTGACACGCCTTGTCTTTCTGAGACAAGCCCTTCCTCTAAGTGTAAGGGGTGGACTTGAACCCGCAACCCCGAGTGTAGGTTCAGGAGGACGGGGTCTTTCTAGCTGCCCCCCATCCCCTCTGGGCCTCAGTCTCTCATCAGTTAAGTGGACTTGAGAAGACCTGCCGCTCACATAAGGTGAGTTACCGGTTCGGTTCCGGTTCCGCGCTGAAGGAGATGCAGGTGTTAACAGAATCAGCCCACCATCTTCACCAGCACCAACACCCGCAGCTTGCCTCTCTCCCGGGCGGCCAGCACCTGACAAATTCAAGTTCCTGCCACGGGACGCGCCAGCGCCGTGTGCTGGTGCCCGAAAGGCTCCTGGAGGAACCAGGGTTCAGCCTCCTCGCCAGGGGGTGAAGGGGTGAGTGGCACCCACCCGGGGAGCCGGTCACGTGTTGGCGGGAAGGGTGCTCGCGTCAACGCGGGGCTGGGTGCGGGCGCGCGGCGGGCTCGGCTGGCCCCTCCTCCGACGTCCTCGCAGCCGCCCGCCCTCCCCTCCCGTCTCTCCTCTCCCCTCCCGTCTCTCCCCTCCCCTCCCCGCCCCTCCGGTGGCGGGAGAGCTGCCGGCGCCCGAGCCCGAGCTGCCTGGCGGCGGGAGGCGGCGGCGGACGGAGCCCGCGCCGGGAGCGGGCACCATGGTGCTGTCGGTGCCCGTGATCGCGCTGGGCGCCACGCTGGGCACGGCCACCAGCATCCTTGCTCTGTGCGGGGTCACCTGCCTGTGCCGGCACATGCACCCCAAGAAGGGGCTGCTGCAGCGGGACCGAGACCCCGACCCGGAGAAGGCGAGACCCGGCGTGCTCCAGCCCGCCCAACAGGTGAGCGGGCGGCGCCGGGGCCTCCCGGGAGAGGCGGGGTCTCCCGGTGGGTGCGGGGGCCGGGAACCTGGGGTGCGGGAGCCGGCGTGACGGCTCTGCTTTGCGCCGCGGAGCTGGGCAGGGAGGGGGCGGCGGACCTGGCTGAGGGGCCGAAGCCGGGCTGGGGGCGGCAGGGGGTGGTCGTTAGGCGAGGAGAGACTTGGACTTGGGGGCGGGAGAGGATGGGGACAGCGGGGGCTGAGCGGGAGGGGCGGGCAGGAGTGGGAAAGGGGACTTGGAGAGGAATTGG
>PVJC01039745.1:0-16115 GCA_004026665.1 Murina feae | reverse complement strand
GTTAATTTTAATATTTCGCTTTTATTAGTTTAGATGTCCATGTAAGAATTCTTATATTTATGATTGGACAAACAAATAGACACATGAAAAATAACCTTTGCAGTGCAAGGAATTAGCATGAAAGACCACAGGCACAACTATGACCTATGCAAAATTCTGTTTCACACTCATCTCATTCCCTCCAGCTTTGGTGCTATCCTCCCTCCCCTCACTAGGGGTTTAATACTCTTGTGATGACTAGGCTGGTTGAGGGCATCTGCAGGTCTGCTGATTAGGCTCAATCTCCTTCATGGTCCTGATGTTGCCCTTTCATCAGACTGTGTTGTCCTGTATGTCATGCTCTCAGGGCCTCTGGATGCCATCATTGATCCCTGCCTAAGAGACCTGAGAAGTAAATGCCCATCTGTGGCACCAGTTTTAGGAGAAAACTAAGAATGTCAGTCCCTACAGAATACAGGATACCTCCATCAATGATGCTCCTTGACAGGAGAGGTTACTGATCTATAGTGCCTTGAGGAGTCACATTGGACACTGGGGCAAAAGGAAAACGATGTGCTGCTATCCACATGCATCAAAACACCTTTCCACAATTTTAATCAAGTGCAAAAGTTAATAAAAACTCTGTAGCTAATTAAAAAAAAAAGATATCTAAAAACATGCATGGCCCACTCTCTTTGCACACCATTACTAACCCATGACACCTGCCTAGAGGGGAGCATGATCACCATGTGGGTCAGGAACCCCACTGACTGGAAATAGCTGTTTCCTTTGCACCATAATACAAGATCTTGAAACAAACAAACAAAAAAACTACTACCTGTCTTTATTTTAAATTTTGATATTTTGTTCACCATGATTTTGTGCATTCATTTTTGTTTTTAAAATATTATATGAAAACTAGAGGCCCAGTGCACAAAAATTTGCGCACTCGGGGGACAGGGGGTCCCTCAGCCTGGCCTGTGCCCTCTCACAGTCTGGGACCCCTCAGGGGATGTCCACCTGCTTGGTGTGCCTGGCCAGCCTGGGTGAGGGGCTGATGGCTGTTTCAGGCTGCCCACAGCCCCTTCAGGGTTTGGGTCCCTAATGGGGTGCCTGGCCAGCCTGGGTGAGGGGCAGAGGGCCATTTCAGGCACCCACAGCTCCTCAGGGTTCAGGTCTCTACTGGGGTGCCTGGCTAGAAGCAGGTATCTGGGATATATTTAACTTCTATATTTAAAACTTTGTTGCCTTGGCCCCTGCTCAAAGCCTGGGTTGCCCCTGGCAACCCAAGGTCCCAGCCTGACAGGTATCTGGGGTTTGTTTATCTTCTATAATTGAAACTTTGTAGCCTTGAGTAGAGCTCAGGGCCCACAGCACCCTGGCTTCCTCCAGTGCCCAGGGCAACTCCAGCTCCTTGGCTATCACCATCTTAGTTGAGTTAATCTGCATATCTGCTCTTGATTGGCTGGTGGGCGTGGCTTGTGGGCATGGCTCGTGGGTGTAATGGAGTGAGGGTTAATTTGCATATTACTCTTTTATTAGATTAGATTATTTATCTTTGTTTACTGAGCTTTTTGTCTCTTTGAATGTTGCCCCAGAGAGGCACCTCTCAGTTGCCTCCCCCTAATTCTGACCTTGTTAGTCTGTTATTCAGATTTTTTCTGAAGTATTAAGTTACTATTTAAGAAGCAAACAATTTCTAATATATATTACTAACCTGGTGTTTTTCAAACATCCTAGGAACACCAGAGTTCTAGAGATATTAGTGTTTCAACAGAACAAAACAAAAAACAGATGAACAAAAGGCATTTTATTGTTCAAGAATTTGGGGAAATCCCAACTGTATCTGTCTCTGTCTTTGTCTCTGGAAACTCACAGTCACATTAGCATATTAAGGCTCAGAGAAGTCCCAAAGCAAAGATAATGTTGGACATGTTTTACCACACTTATTGGATTTTTTGTTTCATGAAGCTTCTGTTATCACCTTAGTAGACACATATACTTTAACTATTGCTGCATAACTAATAGCCCCCAAACTTAATGGTTTAAAATGACAAGAAACATTTATTATTCTCACAGTTTCTGTGGGTCAGGATTTTGGAAGGTGTAGCTAGCTACTCCATTAAACAACCTGGATGATTGTAAAAGATATCTTGCTTTTGCCTACCTCTCTCTCGGATACTAGCATGGGATCTGTCTCAGGAAGTTTAGTCATGATGTCCACCAGAACCACAGCCTCTGAAAGCTGGACTGAGGCTACTGCAAGGGTGGTTGGCAAGTTTGGTGTTGGTTACTGGCAGAGGCCTCAATTCAGGAAGGTTCACACACCAATCTTTCCACAGGATGCTTGACACCTCATCATATTCTGGCTGATGTCCCCCAGAGTAAGGGACAGAGACATGCACAAGCTATGATTTTTATGACTTGTACTCAGAAGTCCAGTACCATCACGTTCAAGTCTTCACAACATTATTCATTAAAAGCAAGTCATGAAGTCCGGCTTGCACCCCAGAGAAAGAAGTTAGGTGTTGCCTTTTGAAGGGAAGTGAATGAAGGAAATTGGGAACCTATTTTCAATGATCACAGAATATCATGTGAGAAATTTTGTCACAATCTTTTCTTCTGTTTTCTACCTAGATATTTGTACTCGCTGAGGGCAGAAATTCACTTAAAACTAGACCCAAAGCTGGCTAGCTAGCTACTCTATTAAACAACAATAAACCTGGATGATTGTAAGAGACATCTGTTGCCTTTACCTACCTTCCTCTCTGATTATGGAAATCCACTTTTATTTTGGCTAACTTTTCCTGTGTGGGCTTGGTAGGAATGCCAGTCATGGTGTCACCAAGCACCACTATTATCTCAGAAGTGGGCTCAGGACCAGGGGGCCAATCAGAAACCTCCAGTCTCCTGTCCTAATGATTGCATTAGTGATAGGCATATGGCTCAACACAGAACCATAATATTTAATTTTATTGCGCTAGGAGACCAGCAGATATAGTCCTGCAAGGAAGAAACCATTATAGTTGAAGAGAAGAGAAGAGAAGAGAAGAGAAGAGAAGAGAAGAGAAGAGAAGAGAAGAGAAGAGAAGAGAAGAGAAGAGAAGAGAAGAGAAGAGGAGGGGAGGGGAGGGGGGAGGGGAAGGAGGAGAGAAGAGAAGGGAAGGGAAGGGAAGGGAAGGGAAGGGAAGGGAAGAGAAGAGAAGAGAAGAGAAGAGAAGAGAAGAGAAGAGAAGAGAAGAGAAGAGAAGAGAAGAGAAGAGAAGAGAAGAGAAGAGAAGAGAGAAGAGAAGAGCAGGGAAGGAGACAGCAATGACAAGGGAGAGCAAGAGACCTGATGATTCATTTGAATCCCTGAATCCAGTTCTTCATGAAGTCATTTCAGTTATGTGGACCATTCTCTTATTTTTAAATCTGGTGTGAATTGTATTTTTTAAAACTGAAGGAGTCCTAACAATTCAAGTATCACGACGCAGCATAGATAATAGGTGATTTTTCAATAGTGCCTTTTAAGCAGTAAGCAAAGTTGAGAAATACATTACAAAAAATCTGAGGAGCAAATGGGTCTATTGGAGATAAAATTATTTTTAAAATGCTTCATTTTCTTTTCCTACATTATTCATGATTATGTTTATTCATTTTTTTATACATTGGGTTAATTTTTGAAGTTTTTTCTGGTTACTCTTAGCTATTAATAAACATTCAATTGTTTAGCCAATAGAAAGTATCACCAAGCCTAATATTAAATACCCAAATTCTCATGCAAATTTAGAATTTTTAGTGCTGGTCAGGTGCCTAAGCTGGTTAGAGCATCATCCTGATCCACCAAGGTTCAGGGTTCCATCCCTGGTCAGGGCACATACAAAAATCAACTAATGAGTGTGTGAATAAGGAGGACAACAAATCAAGGTCTCTCTCTCTCCCTCTCTCTCTCTTTCTTCTTTTCTCTCTAAAATTAGTCAATTAATAAAAACATCTTAAAAATGTTAGAATTTTTACCTTCCTTCTTCCCCAGCTCAGGCTAGACACAGTTTAGCTTTTAACTCTGTGCCACTCTAGTCAAAATTAGATAGTAGGTAAGCTCCCATTTGATTATTCACGACTTCAGCCAGTTTTTAGAATAGGTGTTGGGCAGGGAGTTTTTGACACCAGTACATCTCACCCAGTGCATCTTTTTATTACAATACTCATTCACATCTGCTTATTACAGGTAGTATTGTGTACTGAGTCAGGAAAGTGTATTTTAAACATTTTTTGTGGAAATTGAAAACAAAACAGAGTTTTTATCTTTGATTTGCTTGTTGTCAGGTGGATGTGGTATAGCGTCACAGTGACATGATTGAGAGACATACACACAACCCCCTTATAACACATTCTTTAGTTAAAGAAAGGTGGACAGAGTCAGAAAGTCTGAGAAGATCTAAAAGACTTCTTGAATGAATAGAATAAGTCCTCACTTAATGCTGTTAGTAGGTTCTGTGACTTTAAGGGAAATGATGTATAACCAAATCAGTTTTACAATAGGCTAATTAGTATAAACAAGAACTAAGTTCCTATAACAAATCATCAACATTATAACCAAATGACATCATTCAAAGACCTGCCGTATAATCCAACTCAAAATAGTCATTGTTAGCCTACTTTTTATAAGGAATATGGTATTAAATTTTGTGATATTTGTAATACAGAGATCCCTCCCTTAAGGAGTTTACAATTTTATAGGAGTTATTAGGGGCCCAGTGCACAAAATTCATGCACTAGGGGGGGTTCCTCACCTCAGCCTATCCCTTTTCACATATTAGGAGCCCTCAGGGGGTTTCCTACTGACGGCTTAGGCCCACTCCCTGATCCCCTTGGGGAGCAGGCCTAAGCTGCAGTCTGGTCTCCCTTTGTGAGAGGTGACCTAATCAGGGGAAGCCCAAGCCCCATCATCCTGCTGCTGTAGCCACTGCCAGTCACCACAGCCACCAAGGTGTTTTCATCAACATGGACTGCAGTCCCTTCACCATGAAAAAATGACAACTTTCTTTAGGCATTTTCAAGATGTGTCTTTCATAGCATATAACATTTCTTTCTTTATTTTTTTTTATCCACACCTGAGGATATGTTTCTATTGATTATTAGAGAATGTGGAAGAGAAGGGAAAAACAGAGAAACATCAAAGTGAGAGAAACACTTTGATTGGTTGACTCCTGTATATGCCCTGACCTGGGACCCGGCCAGAGAGGAGCCTGCAACCTAGGTACATGTCCTTGGTCAGAAGTGAACCCAGACCCTGAAGTCAGCAGGCTGAGCCATTATGCACTAAGCCCAACCAGCTAGGGCAAGATACAACATTTCTTAGCCCTCCAGCAGTGGACCTTCATTTTTTTTCTCCAGGAGTGTGGTGGAAAAAACCCTAAATCACCTTTAGGGATTCTTATTACCCAAGTTACTGAGAATATTACCAGTGGCATACAGGGAGCTTAGCCAATGAGCGATAAAAAAAGGTGTTTCCTCTGTAGTTCACTCTGATCACCAGTTCCACCCCTGCCCAGGCCTGTAAGCTCTGGCCGAGGCTGCAGGCCTGGGCAGAAGACCCCCAAACCCCTCCGATTACTGACTTCACAGAGCCCAGGCCTCTGCAATCACCAGCTCTGATCCTGCCCCCTGCCATCGCTGACTCTGCCCTTGCCCCACTGGCAGCCTCTGGCCAAAGCTGCAGACCTAGGCAAGGGACCCCCAGGCTCCTGCATTGCTAGCTCCACCTGTCCGCCAACCCCTGCAATCGCAGGCTCCACCCTGTCCCTCCGATCACTGGCTCTGCCCCCGCACAGGCCCTGAGCTCCCTGGCTCTGCCTCTCCTCCACTGCAGCCTCTGGCCAAGGCTGCAGGCCTGGGCAGGGGATCCTCAGACCCCTGCTTTGCTGGCTCCACTGGTGCCCAGACCCCTGTGATCACAGGCTCTGTCCCTGCCCTTCCAGTTGCTGGCTTTGTGGAGCCCAGGCCCCTGCGATATTCGGCTTTGCCCCTGCCCAGACCTGAGGCCTCTGGCCCAGACCTTATGCCTGGGTAGGGCACCTTCATGTCCTTCCAATCACCGGCTCTGCCCCTGCCCCCTCCAATCACCAGCTCTGCCCTTCCCCCCTCTGATTACCAGCTCCACCCTTACCCATGCCTGAGACCTCTGGCCTGGGCAGGGGACCCTGAGCCCCATCTGAACACCTGTTCCACCCCTTGGGCCCCCACCTCCCCCACCACCTGCCTGGCTAACAGGCCTCACCACTTCAGTGGTGGGGCTGAGCCAGACTGGGCACCAGCATCTTGTAGCTATGGGTGCTGCCATCTTGTGGCTATGGAGGAAGCCATCTTTGTGATGGAGGGATGCCTAATTTGCATATTACTCTTTTATTAGATAGGATAACATATGTGATAAAGTACATATAATGAAAGGACATTATAATTTTTACATTAATTTACATATTTTGAACATAGCTCATTTCTTAACAAATATTGACTAGAGCAGATGACTAACACTTCATTTTAACACTGACCTTGTTTGGTTCTTTTAAAACAGAAATGGAACCACCTGTTAGAGCAGACACGTCCAAACTTTGAACTGAATAAAAGCTACTTGGTACAAAGTATTCTTTTATTGATTTTTAAAATGCTTTCATCAATAGTGCTGATTAGGTTTCCTTAAACCAGCAGTCGCCAACCTTTCAGACCTCACAGACCACCAGTGGTCCATGACACTGGTTGGCAACTGCTGGAAACCATTCATACCTAATTTTAAGTGCGCCCCTTATAACTGTTTTCTATATCTTTTTTACTTCTTCCAAAATTCACCTCAAATGTATCCATTTTAATCTGTGCTGCCAATTTTGGTTTTCCCCATGCAAGTTATTTAACAATATAACTTTAGTGCAGTCAGTGAGTCAGCGTTATAACTTCACAAATGTTACCCTGAGAGACAGGTACCATTCTGTGATTTTATGGTTGTTACTTATATATAAATATCTAGTACCATTTTCTATAGCTTAAAGTATTGGTCATCCAGCAGGTAAGATTGAGTCAGCAAATTCCCAAATCTGTACTGTATAAATTCTTCTTTAAAAAAACAAGATAATTTAACATTTTTTCCTTAGGATCTGGATTTATGATTTAAGTACCAAGTTAAAGGACCAGACATTTCACTGGAATAATGTTCAAAATCTTCTGTGGTAAAAATATTGCAAAAAAGAACATAGGTTTTTTTGTGGTAACAAAAACAGGTCAGTGGTAAAGAGACTCAAAAATCAGCCCAGAAGAGAAGTCCATCTCTTGCCTCAGAATCTTCAGTTAAGTAGATGCAGGGAACCTTACAAAATGCCACGTAGACCTGGAGGAGCATTCAGTAGGAGTGCAATGGGGTATGTCTGGGGATGGCAAAAACAAGGTTGGTGTTAGATTGTGCCAGTGTTCTGTGGGGTTAGATTGTGCCAGAAATGTGTGGATGTTTGGTCTCTGTCCTATTGGCAGAAAGATGCCTTTAAAGAATTCTGAGCTTGATCAAATCTGTTGCTGACCTCAATGTGGGAGAAAGATTTGGAAAGTGAAAAAGTTAGAGGCATAGTAAAAGCTAATTAAGAGGTTGGTTATAATGAACCCAGTCATGTATGGGATATTACCCTGAATGTTGGCATTAAAAATTAGTCTAAAATTTAAAATGCATATCAGAAAGTTTCACTGGTAATTGTTAAGTCAAGTGTATTTAGGGCATCAGAGAAATGTTGTCACTCACCGTGTGTTAATGGCCAATGATAATTCAGATGTGAGTCAAAGATTCTGATGCTAAATCTAAAGAATTTTGTTTCCAGCCAACCTTTCCCTGTGTCCTACTCTTTTTCTCCAAATTCCATCATCAGAGAAGCCAAGGCAAGGAGAAATCTGCGAGTTAGGACATTTTAGAGTTTAAAACATTATAGCTTTAGGTATTTACCCAAAGCTGGTAAATTTCATAAGGAGAGTTTCTCCTAAGGAATACTTAGGGTTTCAAGGTTAGGTGTAAGAAAAATCTGAAAGCCTGGGTGATGAGGATTGAGTATTGATAGATGGACACAATGTTTAAGTGGCTGAAAGAAGGCCAATTGGGGCTTAAAGTCCTTTCTACTTTAGTTATTTAGCGAATAATGATCTACTTTTATTCAGTTTTATGCAATGATCACCCAGAGGAGTATTAAGAGAAACATGATTTAGAGAATGATAGAACAGCGTTTTGGAACAGACGATGGGTACAGCTTTGATATTGCAGAGATTATGGATCTAAATAAGGCACTTAAATAATAATGAAGGCTTTAGGTTCTCATGTTGGATGATTCAGTTAAGCACTGTAAAATCCCAGGATATTCTGGCTCTTACCATTTGAAGTTAGTAGAAATAAAATTAGAAAGATCCAGGCTTTACATTTACACTTAAAATCATTGATATATTATCTTCCAAAAATAAAGAGATTTAGATTCAAGTGTTTAGAAAAAGTAGTGTGTGTGTGTGTGTGTGTGTGTGTGTGTGTGTGTCTAGTATTAACTTTTACTTGGCAAAATACTGATCTTTGATGAGGGAAACCAAAATTGTTTCAAATTATATGTCACAAACCTCAATTGCTCTGCAGAACTATTTTCCAGTTTGGTGAGTTGTTTTATTCCTTGACTCCTGCTGATACTTTTCCAATCCAGCCCAGGAAAATGAAATGGGTCCTAGTCAGCCAGAATTCTCTCCTGAAGTCTTATGCACTCAGTGGCTTGTTCACAGTGCAAACCAGCCCAGTCTTTCTATTGGAAAATTTCTCAATAGGCTTCATCTCAACTCTGTTCTATTGAGGGGACCCACAGCATTTTCAGGGAGCATGGGTTTTATGACTGCAGCTTGGATGCAGCTGTGCGTTTTCCAATCTGAGGCCAAGAGACAAAATGCAACATGAGATTTTTAAACATTCCAAGGCCCATCTGCCATGTAACCCACTTATCTTTGTGGCTGCAAGTCCTTTATTGATCCAAAATGGTAAAGAGGAAAAAAAATGGCAACAAAGGGGGGAATTGTAGGGGGAGAGAAAAGCCATAAATCCATTCTTTTGTTGTTCTTCCAGCAGCATCTGTGAGCAATTGTCACAATTACTAGTCAAACTGGATTTGACTTGTTGCCAACATGAATTTTCCAAAAATCCAATGTAAACAAACTCTGCAAGTACTTCCTCATTTGCCAAGCCAGTAATTATTTACTTTGTTTGGGCCTAACATTAATGTCAGTTCAGCTTTACAGCCTGTAATGTGTTTGTTAATGAAACCGTGAGGTCTAAAGCTACATATTAACCTTGCCACCCTTCAATTTTGAGCTCAATAAAGTTGCACCATGGTTTTGTAAACTAGTGTTGGAGGACAGGCAAATGATTAATTATATTTTTCCCTTTTCCTTTATCCAAGCAAATTGTTAATCTTTAAACCTGTCTCTCATTTTAAAGTTAACAAAGCAAAATCCAGCCGCTGGGAGAGATGATATCATTTAGACAAGTGGCTGTGGCTGTTTTGATGCCATATGTAGAAGTTGTCGGCTTTGGTGCTTGCATTCTTGTTTAGTAACCTTGCAGGCATTGTGTGCTGCTTGAAGGGAAGGGAAATTCCTCAGAGAATCAGGGAGTATCATCTATTTGGTAGGGAAGTGATGGAACGCATGGCTGGGACCTAGAATTCGTTTTGTGGAGACTAAATAAAAGTCAGGTGGTTGGAGGATGTCTGAGCAATTCAGCTGGTAAAAGATGGAAATTCCTGATCTGCATGAGGAAGCAAAAAGATTGTGGAAGGGAGAAATGGGAGCCTAAGAATATAATATTTTTCTCCCAGACAAAACAGCATCTGCTTCTGTCTCCAGTCTATTGAACATGATTGTGCGCCGACGGTGACATAGAAAATGACAGAGGACAACCACAAGCCCTGTTCTCATAGAACTTATAGTCCAGCCCTAGCCGATTTGGCTCAGTGGATAGAGCGTCGGCCTGTGGACTGAAAGGTCCCAGGTTCGATTCCGGTCAAGGGCATGTACCGTGGTTGCGGGTACATCCCCAGTAGGGGGTGTACAGGAGGCAGCTGATTGATGTTTCTCTCTCATCGATGTTTCTAACTCTGTATCCCTCTCCCTTCCTCTCTGTAAAAAATCAATAAAATATATATTTGAGAAAAAAATTAAAGAACTTACAATCCAGTGGGCCATGGGGAGGCAGATAATAAACAAGGAAACAAATAGGCAGTGTAGTTTCCGATCTCGATGAATATTACCACGCCAATGAAACGAAGGGAGGTCACTTTGGTGGGTGATCACTCTGAAGGCCACTCTGGGAGGGGGACATTAAAGCTTAAACAATGTGACAAAGCCCTGATTAGAATGTAGGGAGACAAGCTTTTCAGGAAGAGGGTAGGATAGCAAGTGTCAAAGCTGTTTGAGGTGTACCACAGAGGGAGGAAAGGCTGTGTAGGTGTGCCCAGTGAAAGGGGGGTGTAGTGAGGGGAGTGAGAAGAGATGACTTGTGCATTGTTCCCCAAAGTGACTTAGGGTGGGAAAGAAAAGAAGTGATAGGGTTTTAGGAAGGAGTGTACCTTCTAAGAAGAGGAATTCTTCTGGAGATTAATTTGGCAGCCTCGGATTGTTTTAGAAAAGGACAAACGTGAAAGGGAAAGCATCGGGCTAATACTAGAGGAACTATCCCTAGGAAAAAAAATGACTTTTTGTGTTTTGTTTGATTTTTGTTAATCCTCACCCCAGGATATTTTTTCCATTGATTTTTAGAGTGAATGGAAAAGAGGGGAGGAGGGAGTGAGAGAGAAGAGAGAATGAGAGAGAGAGGTAAACATTAATGTGAGAGAGACACATTGATTGGTTGCCTCCCTTATGCTGGAGATCAAGCCTGCAACCCAGGTATGTACCCTTGACTGGGAATTGAACCTGCAACCCTTTGGTGCATGGGGCCCATGCTCTACGCACTGAGCCATACCAGCTAAGGCAAACATTGCTTTTTATAAGCTCCTTCATGACCATCTTCTTCTCTGAATATTTGAAGGCTCAAAAAAGCTTCCGGAACTGCCTAGGCATTTGACTTACAGATGAAGTTTAGTCCTTTACAGTGGAGCTATGACTGTTTGATTTACCTGACATGGAAATTGACTCCAGATAGAGGTGTCTATTTTATCTAATGTAAAGCTATAATGTTTCAGGAAGTGTGATGATTATTTTCTTTTCTTTATCTCCAGAGAAGGTGTGAATAAATCCCCCCAAAGGGATAATTTTGTTTAGCATCAGAAACTGATGGTTATGTTTGATTATGTAGTTCTCAGCTCAGAATAGGCATTTTATGCAAAAATCAATATGAATTATGGAAAGAATCTAGCGTTTTAGTTACACAGTGTACAGATTTTATATTTAGCTACAGCGAGGAAGGAGACTACAGAAGGCAATTTCAAGAATCTTTTAGGAAGCTTTTTCTGGGGAAACACTTTACTCTTAACAGTAACAGTATACTCTTAAATTGGTGGAAAATGCACAAATTATACATTCTCATCCTAAATAGTGAGGAAGAATGTAAATAATCTTATTAATAATGTCGGTTCCTTACAATCAAACATCTTTTAACTTTCCCCAGTGCCAAGTGTCCTTGCATCCATAGCTTGTGGATTTTGTTTAACACATTTATTTGGAGGTAATCTTAGCTTACGAGCTGACATTTTCAACTTGTCATACCAAAAATATCTTTAGAACTCCAACCCTCCAACCCAAGTGTACAGAAATCAGAAACAGAACCTAAATTGGTGGGTAATTGGATTGAGCTCTGAGCTTAAAGATGAAGGAGACAGAAGAATGTCCCAAAGCTGTGCTTGATGATCTTAGTCTTATCTGTGGATGTTTCACCCCAGGCGAGGAGGCAGTATTTGCTTACAGTGATTAGGGCTGTTTGTAGTGTCATTTTATATGAGCTGGTATTTTGTATCCAAGCGAAATCATCCATGGATGAGGGCTCGTTTGACTTTCCCCCCTTGGGTTCAAGTAGGATACTAAAGCAACATCACGCTCCTGGGGGCCAGGTTGGCAAGGCGAGTAGGTGGTTTGAGATACAGGTGCACAGGCAGCGAGGATGATAATAGGAGACGATGACATGTCACTGGAGCTTTGTGACAGCTGTAGCCTTCACAGGGACAGAATCAGTGCTGCCAGCATCCTTTGTAGATATAATGTACAGAACTCAATAAACTTAAACTCACTGGTGTTGGGACTAATTACAAACTGACTACCTCACAGTTTATGTTTCTTGAGTGAATCTTGAAAAATCCCCAGTGATGTCTGAGTTTTTAAAAAGCTTCATCTTTGTTCTAATGATTCCTGGAAGATATGCAGAAAGTCTCCTACACACTGTTTATGGCTGGAATCTTAAAGAGCCACTGCTTTCTCGTTAATGATCCTACGAACCACACATGTTTTCATGCATATAATTGAGTCATGCTAGACAGATGGGCACTGAGTAATGCTCAAGGCATTTTCCACATTTTTCTTGTTCATAGTCTTTCATATCTTTTTGTCCTCCTTCTCCTCACTCATAGCCATTGTTTCTGGAACATTCTCATATAAATCAGTGATGACAATCAAGTTGAAACTAATTTCAGCAGACATTGTGAAGCTAAGTGCTCAACGAATTGGTGTTTTCAGAATTTTAATTTATACTTATGGTAGCAAAAACCTTTTTTGATTTATTTTTACAAACATATTTTAAATTTTTCTGTTTAACTTTGCAAAGTTAGAAATGTGGAAAAGAGAGAAAAGTTCAAAAATGTGGAAAAGGGGAACCATTGAAAAAGATAAAATCTATTCAACAAAGGTGCTTATTTGTTTTCAAATGTACTTGTGGAAACCAATGATGGTACCCATACTTAAAATAGATTGAGAGTCATTCTAGAATTATAACCGAATGTATGAAAGACAAAGGCTTGGTTTAATCAGTGCTGCAAATTTTAAGGAACTCCTGGAGGCAACAAATATTTCAGGCTTGTTAGATCTCTCTCTCTCTCTCTCTCTCTCTCTCTCTCTCTCTCTCTCTCTCACACACACACACACACAAACACCTATGGCTTTTACTAAGATACCCACATGTGGTTGAATTCATGTTTATTTTAATATTGAAGTGATGGAGCACTATATCTTCCTTGCCACACATACCAGTTGCATACTCATCCATTTATTCACTTGCTAAATTATTGATTCACTTTTAATAAGTGCCTACTATGAGAAAAGTACTGAGGATATACAGAAAAATAAGACCAAGGCTCTGTCCTCAGATGCGCCTGATGTCTTAGGCATATTGGCCTGTACTCACACACGTATGTGTCCCCCCCCACACACACACTTGCACACATGTATATATTGCTGAAGTGTTTTATCTGCCAAATTATGGCCATGCTGAGTAACCTATCTCATGGTTGGAGTATGAAGAAAAACTATCAGCTTTAGGTCCAGGAAGTAACTGAGATTTCTCTGACGGGATACAAAATAGTCATGAGAATTTGAAGAAGACTTTCCTTTTCCCTTTAGAATAAATAGTATTGAACCCATTGAGTTTTCAAAAAATACTAGATTTATGTATCTTCAACTATTCATGTCTCTAAATATACTTTCATTATAGCTGTTAAATAAGTTGTAGTGTCTCATTCTGAATGCAGACATAGCAGACATAATCCCTCCAAATTCTGATTCTCTAAAACCTTAGAAATCCTGAAGGAATAAAGTATCTAAAATCCTACAAATATGCACAGTGGTATTTGTGAGTTTTCACCATCATTCTATGTATTTCTTCCGAATTGCCATTTTGAATGAAAAAGCTAGCTGTTCTCAGTACTGGTGACCCAATATCATGACTGAAAATTTATTTTACTCTTTTGGGTGGGACATTTATTTATGCTGAAATGTTTGATATGTGCATCTGTTTATACCTTGGAGTCTTCCAAGTATTATTGAAGAGGCTGGTCTAAATACTCATATTATGTCTATGCCTGTTTATATAGATACAATGGTGTGTGTGTGTGTGTGTGTGTGTGTTTAAGAGTTCCTTAGATTTTAAATTAAGCATCAGCTCATGTTTGTAAGATGAGTAACTCTGTAATCACACTTTTTTTCTTTAAAAAAATATTTTAAAACTGATTTTTTTTAGAGAGAAAGGAAGGAAGAGAAACATTGATCAGATGCCTTTTGCATACCCCCTTCCAGTGCTAGAGCTCACAACCCGGGAATTGAACCAGCAACCGTTTGATGCTGAGGAGATTGCCCAGCCCACTGAGCAACACTGACTAGGACTGTAACCATGCTTCTTATGCTGCATTATAGCTGTTCTTTTGCCATTGACATGACAGTGAGCCCACTGGGGGCAAAGATTGTCTGGTACTTATCACTACAGCTCCAGGACCCAGCTGTGTGCTGAAACATAGAAAAGCATTAAATAAATTAGATATAAAACAGAAAGGGTCAGTCAGGTAGGTGGCAGCAAAGTGTGATTCCCAAGGTAAAACATTTTTGAAATGTAAGCTCTTAGTTTGACTTATACAGTCTGCGTGCCAGATGTTTTATATATATTATCTCATTTAATCCTCTGAAAAACAGGAGAGATAAGTGGGGGCAATTACAGCACAACAAAGGAGATGTTGTGGTCACTGAATACCAACTCAGTGTGAGTAAGGAGGCTTTCTGTTTCTTCCTCTGTTGCTGGTTTGTGTCTCTGGTCACTAGAAAGATGCCTAGCCCCAGGGGTGAATTTACCAAAGAAAAGACCAGGCCTGGGGCTTCTGGGGAATGTAAATGTTTAAGAGAAGGTCCTATCCTGGAGGCCTAGAAAGAGCTTTTGGAAAGTATTTGGCATTTTGAAGAGCATTTGTAAACTTGGTGACAAAAGGTGCTTCAGAACATTTGGGACTGAGGCCAGACTGCAAAGGGCTGAGAATGAATACAAGCTGAAGAAGTCAGCAGAAGGCGGGCACATTCTCCCAAAAAGTTTGATGGAAAGAAGGAGAGAGGGAAATAACCCGAGGGGAGTCAGGGCTGAAAGATTTTCTTCCTATCAGTTTTCTCAGTGAGGAAACTGAATCTATCATTGCAAAACCTCGGGCAAATAAATGGTGGAGAAGAATCTAGTAAAACTCCAAGGGTGGAAGCCAGTTACAGGAAGTGTAAAAAGAGGTAAGAACAAGATCACTGATGTACAATTCTATCTAAATATATTTTAATTATAATGACTCTTTTTTTATATGCTTATTTATACCCTATGCGATATCCAGTGGAAGGCTTTGATTATGCTAATACAACTCTCATTAAGCTAATTATTTACTATGATTTTACTTAGCCAAGATAATTAATATACTTTTAAATAATATTTTATTAAGAACTAGGGGCCCGGTGCACAAAAATTTGTGCACTCGGGGTGGAGGGAGTCCCTCAGCCCAGCCTGTGCCCTCTCACAGAATGGGACCCCTCAGTGGATGTCCTATGATGGCCCCAGTCTGCCAGGCGCCTTCTGTGTGTGTGTGTGTGTGTGTGTGTGTGTGTGTGTCTCACCACTGGGGACCTGCCCCCAGCCGCATCAGAGGCTCGGAGCAGTCCTCCTGTGTGTGTCTACCTGCTGGGGGCCTGCCTCAGGCACACCATCAAGACTTGGAGCAGGTACCCCCTCTATGTTGATCTCTCAGACTCTTGCCCTCCCCTGCATGTTGTTCTCTTTTTTGAGCTGTGACCAGGGCTGGGTGCGGCCTGCCTCCCAAGCTTGCCTACTGCCCATCTTTCTCCAGCCACCAGAAAGCAGGGAAAACCCCGCCTCGTGGTCAGGCCAGCCTTTTCCTGTTCCCTGATCCCCGGAAGGGACCTGGGAAGCCACCAAGCAGGCCACCAACTCTTTCCCACTCATCCGTCCCCTGCTACCTTCCTTTCCCACTTCCCGGTGCCGCCAAGGGGTCTGGGGAGCTGCCAAGCAGGACCCCGGCCCCTGCAGCCTTGCTTTCCCGCTCCCCGATGCCCCGCAAAGGGCCTGGGCAGCCACCAAGCAGGTCGCCGACCCCCTGCCACCTCTTTCCCACTCCCTGGCCCGCCACCTTGCTTTCCCACTT
>PVJC01039743.1:0-16107 GCA_004026665.1 Murina feae | reverse complement strand
GGCCCGTTTTCTATCTTCCAAGTTACTGTGGCGTCAGTCGCCTTTCACCCAACATGGGTCTCCCCTTTCCAAAGTCCAACAGCAACGTTCTCGCTGCGCTTCCAGCTTCTGCGAACAAACTCCTGGCTGCCCCTTCCTCCTCCTCCTGCCACCCAGTCCCAAAGCCGACGCCGCGTTTCAGATTTTCGCCATAGTTTTTCCCACTGCCAGATATCAACTTCTGCATCCGTTACTTCACAACAAAACTCTCCTACATGCAATGGTGTGACGCAGCCACCATCTATTCTTTCTTGTGCCTTTGTGGCTTGATGGAGGAGTCCTGCTGCTGGGCTTTGATCAGCTGGCCAGCTGGGGAGCTCACCTGGACCTTTGTCACCAGAAGGTCTTCCCTCCGGGCTTATTCTCAGCATGGAAGTCTCTGGGTTACCGGAGGGCAAAGCTGGAAGCTTTAGAGGCCGGCTGGCATGGCTGAGCATCCATCTACGAACCAGGAGATCACGGTCCCATTCCGGGCCAGGGCACAGGCCCTGGTTGTGGGCTCGTTTCCCAGTAGGGGGCGTGCCAGAAGCAGTCTGTTAATGATTCTCTCTCATCATTGATGGGTGTGGTTTTTTTGAATCCAACAAATATTTATTGAGTGTCTATTATGAGCTAGATGTTGTTCCAGATACTTGAGACACAGCAGAGAACAAAACCAAGGTTCCTGCCCTCACGGAGCTTACAGTCCAGTGTTTATGACCTGAATGCTGTCCGTGACCCTGGGCAAATCTCTCCTCAGCTATCCAAGAAGCAGGCCTGGCCCAGATCTCTCCTCAGCAGCAAGAAGCAGGCCTGGCCCAGATACGGATAACATGTCTGATGCACTGTAGATGCCAAATAGATACCACCTCCAACCCACTACCCTGAGTAGATCAGGCTGGAAGTTGACTTTTAATAATAAAATACAGGGGGAGGGCAGAGGAAGTGCAGCAGGTGGTGGGTGTGCTGCCACACCAGGGTCTGCGCTGGCTACACGAACTGCTGCTACTGCTGCTGCTGCTTCTTGGTGGCAGGGTCCTCGGCCTTCTCTGCAGCTGCCAGGGCCGTCTCCTTTGCCTTCTCCTTGGCTTCCTTGGCTGTCTCAACAAGGGTTTTGGAAGGGGCCTCACCCTGCAGCTTGGCCAAGATGTACTCAAAACCCTTCACTGACCTGGTCACATTGCTTTTGAACTGAGAGAGACCAAATTCCAGAAGGCAGCGAACACTTGGTCCCAGGAACTCCGGAGCAAGCTGTGGCCCAGGAAATACTTCACCATTGTCCCAGCCGGGCGGGGTCAGCACCAGAGCAGCATCGGGGCGCAGTGCCTGGGGGGCAGGCGGAGGCCAGGCACCAGTTCAGCCACCGCCCCACTGCACCCCAACTGCAGCCACCACCATGAGGAGCTGTTTGGCCGCCCTCATCATTGATGTTTTTATCTCTTTCTCTCCCTCTCTCTTCCTCTCTGAAATCATTAAAAATATATTTTTTAAAAGCGGAAGCGTTAGAGCCACTAGGAGCCACCCAAAGTCACATTAGTCACACTGCATTGGTCAAATCAAGTCACAAGACAACAAATGGGGAAAACGTACTCAATTTCCTGATGGGAGGCGCAAAGGTACATAAATATAGGAAAGCGTAATTCACCAGGAGGGGGGCATTATTGAAACAATCTACCACAATATATATATATATTTATGTATGGAAAAATGTTTTTTTTTTACATCTGAGTTTGAAATTATGGTATTTGCTTTACTAGTTTATTTCAATAAATGTAGTTGAGTCATAATACTTTACGATAGTCAGCTAGTGAATGGCCTGTAGTATATCTGGCAAAAGTAATGAATTCTTAGTGATTCAAGATTTGCCTTGAGCTCCCTGCTATAAAATGTTTCCTGTGAAGTAAAATGATATTGCTAAGGAATTTTTTGTGGAAATTATAGGGTTTATGGATTAGCAAAGTGAGAATTAATGAGGTTCCTCTGTCTTTGCTACAACCTAAGAACTGCAATACCTATAAAAAAATTAGTTCTAACAGTGAAGGCCTTTTTAAAATCATTTTGGCAAAGATGACATCATATTGAAAGCAGAAAGCTGTAAAAGCCTAAATTTTGCCATTATGGAAATTATTTTTATTGCAATGCATAATTTTTATTAATAAAATTTTCACAGGGATAATCTGGCAATAAAATTATTTTTAATGTAAAAGTATGCCTATAATCTTACTGTGTAATATATTTTTTTACAAAGGTTTAGGACAATGTAAGCTGTAGTTTCTGATCTTTAGTTCTCAGAGTCAGTTTTACTATTTAAAACTAAGAAAATTTTATGCCTGTATAAAATATAATTTTTTGGATATATGAGATAAAAATCTTAATTTTATTTATCTTCAAAAATGTGTAAAATAACACAGTTAGCTACTAACAAAGTTGTGCTGAGGAATATTGAATAAGGTTGCTTTGGCTGGTAGACACGTAATTTTACATATAGAAGGAAGATCCAATCAATCTAGATGAGACAGAACCTCATGACTTACTTTATAGTGCAATGATGCCATCCTAATTGTTCAATAGTCTTTATCAGGCTGAAAGTTTTGACCCCAAAGATGATGACTTCAAACACATTGATAGCGCCAGCTTTAGAATAAATTATACATTCATACAAAATCAAAAAATCCATGTGCAGAACACTTAAATGTATTTAAAAACATTCGGCAATTCATTTTATAACTTCCTTCTCCGGCACCATTTCAAGTCCGATAACCATTCTGCCAAAAAGCTTAAAATTCACAGTGATTGTGTGCAGCACCTACAGTAGTCAAATCCATGGAGACAGAGCAGAATGAGCTATTCCAGGGGCAGAAGGAGAGAGCAGGGAGTTCTTGGGATGGATGGTGGTGATAACCGCACAACACACATCACAGAATGTGTGTAGGTACAAAAGAAAGCAACTAATATTATAGACCATAACCAACATCAACAATGACACTGAGGTACAATAACCATATGGAAGGGGAAAAAAACACTTTCCCCAAATGGCAGCTACTACCAGTAATTCAGATGAAACTGCTTAAGAGGGACCATCACATTCAAGGAAAGGCGTTGTTGAGAGACATGAGTGAAAGTGGGCACATTTAGACTGAAAAAATAGCTTGTAGCTTAAAAGGTGACTGAGTGATTTAATTTTTTTCTTAATGTCAGGACTAGCTTAAACATTCCCATGTCCAGGTGTCTTTATAGACCCCAGGGGAAAATTAGTGACCCCCACGAAACATCACAAACAGTTGCGATTCCAACCTCCCTTCCACAGGCCTTGCCCCAGCCCCAGCCCCAGCCATCACTCCTGGCTCATTCCCAGCCATTTTTCTAGGTCAGACACTCTGAGGCTTCCCCTTCTCCATCCCCTGATTGCAAAACACTCCTGTCTCCCTCTCAGCATTTATTTGATTAAGACCTAAGGGTCTTTCCAACAGGCCTGGCAGCTGTTGGAAGGCTGTAATTGTGTTGCTCTGTTGTAATCCAGCCCCTATTACAGTGTTTGGCCCACAGTAGACAGATAATGCAGGTGTGTTGAATGAATGAATGAATGAATGAATGCAGAATTAAATAAATGGTACACACTTCTCAAGCTTATGAAAAGGGTCACAGTTCAAGAGCCAAGCTCCATCCCCCAAGACCATCTGATGGGAATGAAGCATGATCAGACACTGTGGAGTGATCCAAACCAAGCCAGACAGCAGCAAGGGCGTGGGATGCAACTTTGGCCAGCACCTTTAAGAAGATACTACAGCCCTAGCTGATTTGGCTCAGTGGATAGAGGACACTTCCACTGGGGACTGGAAGGTCCCCTGTTTGATTCTGGTCAAGGGCACATGCTCAGGTTGTGGGCTCAATCCCCAGTAGGGGGTGTGCAGGAGGCAGCCAATCAATGATACCCTCTTGTCATTGATGTTTCTATCTCTCTTTCCCGCTCCCTTCTCTGAACTCAATAAAAAATATTTTTTAAAAAAAGGAAGAAGAAGACACTACACTTCCCAACTGCATTCCAGAAAGCAATGTCCATTCCATCAAGTTGTGGTAACTCACATTCAGAATACAATTTCTGAAGGATCTTTGAAGAGCTGTGAAGAGTAGCAGACCGGTTTGTTCTGAAAAATGTTTGCCACAGAACTCACTTATTGTGTGTATGTATGCACACGTTTATCAACCAGATCAAAAATCCTTTTAAAAAAATCTATTTAAACTTTTATAGCAAATGTAAGAAAGGGAAAAAACATTTGAAATATGTATTAAGCAGTAGTTATTTGTGAGCCTCGATTGATGCCCCACCCACACCTCTCCACACTTCCCTGACACCCTCTTCAGGTATAACTCCCTTGATGGAGAGAAGCCCCCAGTGACCACTGTAGCCCTGGGAAGTGACGCAAATGGTAGATGTGGCAGGTTTTGGAGAAAAGGGGGCATGTGCAAGCTCTGTTCCTTCCACATGAAAACCATTGTTTACTCTCAACCAACAACCAAGGGGCTCTGACTGTACTGCACATGGGAAGATGTATAGTCAGTATTACACATACTAAATCAATAAAGATACTAGATCTGCGCAGGTTCGTGGCTCCTAACCTGGGAGAAACATGCCCTCCTGAAGTCTAACATTTGAAAATCCCGGGAAAGGTAGAACTCTACCAGAAAGAAAGGGAAGAAGAAAAACCACCCCTTGGCAGCTCAAAGTCTAAATACCTGCCCCCCCACCCCCCCCACACCGCCCCCCGCTTCTAAGTGCATATTCTAGAAAATAAACAATATTTGCATTTAACAACATCATTGCTGTGCCAGGACCTAGACTACACAAACGGCTTCTCCTTCTTGGAAAAGGCATCTTCATCTTCTCTTCCTGCTTGGAGTCAGCCCCGGGAAAAGGGCTTACAGAATTCTGTGTCTTTGTGTTGCCAGCACCCAGCCAAGTAGCCTCCAAGAATGGGGGCTAACGTGGTATTGGGGGGATGAAGAATAACACAGGGGCATGAGGAAGAGACTGCCAAGCTGCTAGCTTATTTCATTTAGGTTTCTTTCAACTAACAGGTTTAGTACCTGCTATAAAATTAAGAAACGGATAAAGTTAGCATTTGATTATTTTATGTACTTATTTATTATCTCTCCTGGTGCTGTGGGTTGATTGAGCTCCGTGAGCCACTTCTTGCTTAAAGTCTTCCATGCAATTAGTCAGCCAGCAGCTGGGGCTGGACTCATCAGAGGGTTCAGAAGAACTGGGTGTCCAGGAAGGCTGATGCAGTTGGCTGGCAGTTGATGTTATCTGCTGGCGGGAGTCATGGCTGAGAGCTCATAGCTGAGAGCAATGGCATGTTTTGAAGTTGTAGACTCCAGGTGATCTGGACACACACGCTTCTCAAAGAATGCACGGGGAGCCCCGGCTGGGTGGCTCCATTGGTTAGAGCCTCATCCTGTACCCCAAAAGAGGTTGCGGGTTCATTCCCATCAGGGCACACACCTAGGTTGCTGGTTCATTCCCAGGTCTGGCACAAACGGGAGGCAACGGATCCATGCTTCTCTCTCACATCAGTTTCTCTCTCTTCCCATCTTTCTTTCTCTCTCTCTCTCTCTCTCTCTCTCTCTCTCTCTCTCTCTCTCTCTCTCATCAGTAAACATATCCTTGGGTGAGGATAAAATTTTGTTTAAAAAGAATGCAGCTGGATCCTGAGCGTGTCCCAAGAGGGGGCGTTCAGAGAGTCCCAGGTATAGAAGCAGCGAGATCCTTGTGACTTGCCTGGACAGGCATAGCATCACTTCAGCTGCAGCCCAGACTCAAGGCACCACTACAAAGTGCGAAGAAAGGAGGACTGCCTCCTGGGTGGGGCCATCTTTGGAGAAGGAAAAAGTGTCTAAATGTCCCCAACATTACACAACGTGCTTTACCGACATTATTTCATTCCCAAACACCCTGACAGGTAAGGGTGAGCATCCTCAAAAGGCTTTTCAAAAGAAAGGTTCCATGTCCTTATCTGACTTCCCTCGTGAAAACGGACTTTGTAAACATATGTAAACATATGTAAACATTTCAATGCTAGCGGTTCCTCTCGGGCAGGCCCTGCACACAAGGGCGTATGCGTTTTTCTGTTAGAGTGAGTCGAAAAGGCCTTTGCCCCTTTGCCGGTGTTGTTGGTAGATAAGCAGCCTTAGAACTCTCAACCGTTTTTTATCACCTTGCTGATAACTTTCTCTACCCACAGGGGCAATAACTTTCCACTCGGAACCCAATCAATACGCTATGGCACTGTCACCACCCCACCCTATCCTCTCCCTCTCCCAGGTATTGTTTCTTACAGCACTTTTTTTTTTTTTTAAGTTTCAGATCATTTAAGTCTGTGATTTCTTTCAATGCTCTCAGTTTAATTTTTTATTTTTATTTTTTAAAAAGTAAGTATACGTTTTGTTCTCAAATGTTAAAAGCCTGAGAATTTAGTTTGAAGAACTTGAGTCCCAGTGCACGTACCGTGTGCCTGCTACTGCGAGCCGGCTGTTTTGTATAATGCATGAGTGAGCCCCAACTAGAAACAGGAATGCATTTTCCCTGAGTATTTATTGAGTTGTTCCGAGCATACAGCTTTAAATTTGCCCGCTGTAGCTTGAAGCTTTACACAAACTGTTGGTTTGCTGACTGCCTCTCTGGCAATAACACACACAGAAAATAGATTGCTGAGGGATCTCTCTCTCTCTCTCCTCTCTCTCTCTCCCTTTTCTCCTTTGATTTTTAAACCAGTCGTAACATTTTACTCATCTTGTGGCATTTTTTTTTTTTAATCAACACGTATTTCCTTCCAGGACCTATGATCCTCTATTGATTCCCATTAAAACGCTTTTCTTTGCTGCGCCCCCTCTGCTGATCGAGTTTCAGATCAGCCACAGGATATGCAACTAACCTTCCGGCACCGCTGCAGCCAGCCGAGCGAGGGTCATCAAAGGCCTGGCGCAGGAGCATGCCCGGCCGCCCGGCCGCCCGCTAATGGAACATCTCTCTTCGCGTGGCATCTTTTCTCCCCTTTTCTGTCTTTACCCCGCCGCCCAAAAATGTGTTTTGCCTTTGATCGCTAGGGAAGGGGAGAGAACGTGAGAACAAAAGAGACCTATCTTTTTCCCCGGGGCTGACGTCAGTTTGATTTTACCGACAACTATTCGAAGCGGGTGCGGCAGCTGGGAGCGGCCCCTCGCCGCCCCCGCCCCCCACAACTTCTACTTTGGGGCGCAAACGAGACTTTCCGCGGCCCGGGAGACGCGCCCGGAAAACGGCCCGCTCGCGCCCGCTGGGCGAAGGGCACCCGAGGCTTGTTTGTGCGGCGCGATCGTTCCTGGGGCGGAAAACACGCGGCGGGGAGGAGGGGCGCTGGCGCGGGCCGGGCGGGGAGAGTCAGGACCGGCCCTTCCCGGCCGCGGGCGGGGCAGGCGGGCTCTGCCGGCGCGGGGCGCGGGGGGCCGGACCCGGCAGCTGCGGGCGGGGCGGCGGCGCGACGGTGCCGGGTGCGCGGAGCCGGGGAAGGGGACCCGCCACCCCTCGGGCGCGCGTGCGCGGCCCCCAGCCCCGGGCTCAGCGGCTCCGGTGGCGCCCGCTCCCTGCTCGGCAAGCGTGGCGACGGGCGGCCCGCAAAACCCGGGCCGGAACCGGGCGCGGACGGGGTCGGGGCGGCGCAAAAACCTGGAGCGGCCCGCCGGCTCCGAGGGCGCGTCCGCCGCAGGGCCCGCTCGGGGGTCTCACACCCGGCCTGCGGCGAGGTGCCCGGGGTACCAGGCCCGTGTGGGATGCCCGTCGGGCCTCGGAGGAAGGGCGTCCAGTGAGGGCGCAGCCCGCCCCGCCGCTGCCGGGAACCTGTGGATCGTTAGCCGACCTCCACCATTTCTGGAAAAGTCCTGTTTCCCAGACTTTCATGACATAGGACTTCTAAAACTGGAGGGGCTTAGGCATCATTTCAGGGGAGGAGAGCGATGCGCAAAGTGCCCTGGCTCCGGGTTTGGACCTGTGCCTGGTCCCCCTCCCGCTGAGCACACACACCTGAGACGCGTGTTCAGGACGCGGGTGGGTGCCCGCTCTCCAAAAAGTACACATTCCGCCCGCATCCAGAGGAGCATTCAGAAATGGACCCGACCCCAGGATCTTGCCTTCTGTAAAGGGAAAGCATGCATCAAGCTAAAGCCAGCCACTCCGGGCCGGCCTGGGGTTGGATGCGCCTCCACCTACCTGCAGGTCAGCATTTGTCACACTGGACTGAAGGGCGGTGTTCACCTTTCTTCCTCCCCAGGGGCCCAACAGTCCTAGAGAGTGGATACCAAGGCTTGTCCTTTGAATCTGCCCCTGCACTTCCCAGGACACCATAGGCGCTGAAAAGATGAGCGCATGGTGGGGGTGATAGTAAAGTGCTGCGAGGCACTTGGAAAGATAATTAATTTCAGCTGAGGAAAGGGATCAGAGCAGGCTTCCTGAGAGCGGGCATTTCAGCTGGATGCTGAAGGCAGCCCTAGATGACGGTAGAGGCCATTCCAGGGCAAGAGAAGGACTTGAGCAAAGGAGGGAACCTGCAACAGGTTGGGAACTCGTGGGTCGGAGAACGGGATACTTGGGCGCATAGAAATGGTAGGTGGGAGGCAGGGAATGTCTTGCCATAGAGGTTACAGCCAGGTAATGCTCAAAACCATTTTATTTAACGGTCTGGAATGTGAACGTGCAAATGTAAAATAAACAAGGAATATGGAATGGAT
Organism: Murina feae; assembly: GCA_004026665.1. NCBI lineage: Eukaryota > Metazoa > Chordata > Mammalia > Chiroptera > Vespertilionidae > Murina > Murina feae. The sequence goes on along the minus strand of PVJC01039743.1, from coordinate 7,329 downwards.
ATACCAAAAAAAGTCAAAAGAAAAAAATAACCGGGCAGTGTATCGGGGAATTTCAAAAAAATTTACATGAAACTGAAAAGAAATGCCCAGGAAAACCCCTGGCTTGTGACTCTGGGAACATAAACATGTTAAATAGCATGTGGTGGAGGAAAAGGAAAGAAAAGAGGTGACAGTGGACCTAATGTTTTAATTAAAGGCCTTTGACCATTACAGTGTTTTTCATCTGTGAAGAATGAATGGGTTATAAAAAACAGGAAAAGATATTAGACCTCATTATCAAGAAGGAAATGGAACTCAAAATTAGAAAACAGTGACACACTGGAAACAAGATAAATGTTTACCATTAAGGGATTAAAACTAAACAGTCCCACAATTCATAAAATATTACGCAGCCATTAAAAGTAAAGTATATTTATTGGAAAGATGTTCACATGCATTGTTATGTGAAGAAGCAAATTATAAGTCAATAAGACTGCAAGGACCTGTCTGGAATGTTAGCAGCAGTTCTCTCTAGATGTTTTGATTATTAGTCATTTTTTACTTTTTACTTGAGACCGCGGTTAGGGGCAATCAGGCAGGCAGGCAGGTGAGTGGTTAGGAGCCAAAGGTCCAGGATTGCGAGAGGGATGTCTGACTGCCAGTTTAGGCATGATCCTACAGGGATCCCTATGGGATCGGGCCTAAACCGGCAGTTGGACATCCCCTTAGGGGTCCTGGATTGTGAGAGGTGCAGGGCAGGCTGAGGACTCCCCTCCCCCCCATGCACAAATTTTATGAACTGGGCCTCTAGTATATAATAAAAGGCTAATATGCAAATCGACCAAATGGAGGAACAACCGATCACTATGACATGTACTGACCACCAGAGGGCACATAGCTCAGCCAGAATCTGGGCTCACGGCTGGCAAGTGCAGCGGCAGTGGCAGGAGCCTCTCCCGCCCCCGCTGCAGGCGGATGGTAAGGAGTGAATTTTAGAGATTTGACTGTGAGAGGGATGTCTGACTGCCAGCCTAGGCCTGATCCCTGGGAGATTAGGCCTAAGCTGGCAGGTGGACAACCCCCTGAGAGGGCGCAGGCCAGCCTGAGGGACCCTCCTCTCCACCCCCCTCCCCCAGTGCATGATTTTCATGCACCGGGCCTCTAGTGTGGCCATAAAAACTCTGATGTAGGGGATATAGCAAAGCTTCTGTAGGCTAGAAGTCCAAAGTCAAAAAATGTGGGCAGGGTTATTCCTTCTGAGACTGTGCAGGAAGGATCTGTTCCTTGGGTTTGTACATAGCCATCTTCTCCCACTGTCCTCACACCCTCTTTCTTCTGTGCATGTCTGTTCCTCTGTCCAAATTTCCCCTTTTTATAAGGACACTGGTCATAGTGGATGAAGGTACACCCTAATGACCTCATTTAACTACTCATATCTACAATGACATCATTTTCAAATAAGGCCACATTTGAAGGTATTGGAGGACTTCAATAAGGGAATTTGGAGGGGATTTAACCTGACCCATAACAGATTGGTAACAAATCCTTTGCAAGTCAGGTGGTTTCCAATACCTTGCTTTCAACAAAATTGATGAAAGAAAGAAATAGTGTTGTTGTCAGCTGATAGATCATTAAAACTAATATTTAACAATGGATTATCATGTGATTTGGGGCAGTGAAGTCAGAAGGAGTTCCAAAAATTGAAGAACATTTTTATAACACTCCTTTCATTCCCATCTTCCTATTTATCAGAGCAAGGATTTTTCATCTCTAAAATATGGAAAATAGAAATAGAATGGATGCTAAACACTTTGTCATTATAACCGTAAGTAATATTTACCCACAATAATATAATGTTTGGAAAAGGGACAGCATCATCTATCTTATTAAGAAACGTAAGCTTCCAATACTACTTTCTTTTTTATGTTAGTATTAATCAAAATAGTCTATTCATTCAGGTTGTTTCAATCAATTGTGCAATACTAGTAATGATAACTCGATCCAGAAAATACTTAAAGCCTAGGGTCACAGGAATTTGTAAGTGTATATATTTGTATTTTTATACATATGCTTAATAAATAAAAGTATGACGGGATGCTCAGTAAAAGATGTTCAATCATAAATAACACATTAGCATAAATTCTGAAGGGGAAGTGATGGAAATAAAACTTCAAAGAGAAAACAAAAAATATACAAATTTTGCTTGCTAAGGATGAGCTTGTTTGTATATTTCTTAAATGATGCTGAGTAACTAATAGGATTTAGATGCCATTTATACACATTTAAAATAGTGACACAAAACTTTTATTTTAAAGTGTCAATTTTGCCCTAGCTAGTTTGGCTCAGTGGACAGAGCATCAGCCTGTAGACTGAAGGGCTCCAGATTCGATTCCAGTCAAAGGCACATGCCTGGGTTGCAGACTCGATGCCCAGTGTGGGGTGTGCAGGAGGCAGCCGATCAATGATTCTCTCTCATCATTGAAGTTTCTATCTCTCCCTCCCCTTTCCTCTCTGAAATCAATAAAAATATATTAAAAAATAAAATGTCGCCCTAACCAGTTTGGCTCAGTGGATAGAGCGTCAGCCTGCAGACTCAAGGGTTCCAGGTTTGATCCCGGTCAAGGGATGTACCTTGGTTGCGGGCACATCTCCAGTAGGGAGTGTGCAGGAGGCAGCTGATCGATGTTTCTCTCTCATTGATGTTTCTAACTCTATCCCTCTCCCTTCCTCTCTGTAAAAAATCAATAAAATATGTTTAAAAAAAATAAAATGTCAACATTTACAATACGCTAGCAATTATATTTTTGCAACAAAATATTTAAATTTACGATAAAATTCTGTCATCTTTTAAGTGTGCAAAGAAAAGCACAAGTTTCTAAATTATTTAGGGTCCTTGAGAAGAACTGTAAAGACTGATTCAGGATACGGTGACAAAGTTTGTATTATTCTTTAGGTGTCTGGAGGTCTCAGGGGACATTCAGAGTGTCTTGTGCAGCTCACTGTTAACCCAAGGAAAACTTCTGACCTTGAGTCTTAGCCTAGTGTTGTTACTATTTCCACCTGCAAAAGCAATCATGGGATTGGGTGCACGCTGGCAATCTTGGATTCCTTTCTGAGGTGCAAGGTGGCATAAAAAATGCATGGTCTTCAAACCACAATGAGATACCACTTCTCACCCATTAGGATGGCTATTGTTCAAAGAAAAGAAAAGGAATAAAGGAAAGAAAAGAAGTGTTGGCAAGGATGTTGAGAAATTGGAATCCTGTGCAATGCTGTTGGGAATGTAAAACGGTGCAACTACTGTGGAAAATGGTATGAAAGTTTCTTAAAAAATTAAAAATAGAACTAGCATAAGATCCAACAATTTCACTGCTAGGTATATACCCCAAATAATAAAAAACGGGGATTCAGACATTTTTACTGACATGTTCATAGAACAGCCAAATGGTGGCTATTATGCCCATCAACAGAACAAATAAACAAAATGTAGTATGTTCACACAATGGAGTATTATTCAGTCTTAAAAACACAACAAGCTCTGGTCAAATGGCTCAGCTGTTGGAGCGTGATATCCCACACACCAAAAAGGTTGCAGGTTTGATTCCTGGTCAGGGGACATACCTAGGTTGCAGGTTCAATTCCAAGTTGGGGAGCATATGGAAGATGTTTTTCTCCTCTCTCTCTCTCCCCCCTTCCCTCCCTCCCTCTCCCTCCCTCCCTTCCTCTCTAAAAAAATCAATAAACATATCCTCTGGTGAGGATTTTCTTTTAAAGGAAATTCTGACACATGCTACAACATGGATGTACCTTGAAGACACTATGGTCAGTGAAATAAACCAGGCACCAAATGCCAAATACTGTATGGTTCTACTTCTATGAGGTCCCTAGAGTAGTGAAATTCATAGAGACAGAAATTAGAAAGGTGGGTGCCAGGGGCTGGAGGGGGAGAGGAATGGGGAGTTACTGTTTAACATTATTACTATGTTTAATATTAATAGCATTATTTTATTATGTTATTGTTTAATGGGCACAGAGCTTCAGTTTCATAAGATGGAAGATGTTCTAGAGACGGATGGTGGTGATGGTTATACAACAATATGAATGTTATTAATGCCACTGAACTGTACCCTTAAAATGGCTAAAATGGTAGATGTTATGGTGTGTATATTTTACACCTTTTACATGCATGATCTTTGGACTCAGATCTGCTAGTAAGCGACCTTGAACAGTTTGCTTAAATTCCCTGAGCCTCAGAAAAGAGCTAAAAATGCTTATCGTGGAGATTTGTTGTGAAAATTGAACACAAGCAGATGTGTCGTTGGAGCTGGAGTTTGCACCCAGATCCTCTCTGCAGGACTGAGGTGTCATAGCCCAGCTGCTGCGCTGTTGACTGCTGTGGCCCACGGCCAGCACCTCTGCGGGCATCTGCCAGCCCTAAGGGAGCTGCCTGAACCAGCTTTGCCACCCCTCTCAGGAGACACCAACTGGTTGATGCCAGCTTATGAGGTCCAGCCCTTTGCCTCCACTGGGAAAACTCTGAAGAGTCATCCCAACACCATGGTGCACAGCAGGATCAGTTCAGGAGACATCCCTCTGCCTCCTCCAGTTGGCTTGTCTCCCATTGTCTCCTGCATATGGTTGTCCCTCTCAGAGTCTGCTCCCAGGTGACTCTCCCCTAGGGGTTTCCCATTGTCCTTAGACTGAAACCTGACATGCTTCTCGTTTCCGGCAAGGCCCTCCATGGCTTAGTCATTTGTCCGTCTACTCTTCGGCCCCCTCCTCATCCCTCATCCCACCCCAGCCACACGGGGCCTTCAACACACCACCCTCATCTCACCGTGGACACCGATCCCCCCAGGTCTTACTTTCAGAGGGGCTGCCCTAAAGCATCCCCCCATGCACCTGGGCCCTCCCATGCCTTTACCCTGCTTTGCTGTTCTTCACCGTATTTACCATTGACATAATATTAGATACTTGTCTATAAGCACGAGAATGTGGGTTCCCCAAAGGCAGGGACTGTCTGTCCCTGTGGCCTTTGGTATTCCCAGAAACTAGGATGCCTGGCACATGAGAGGCACTTAGGAAATATTCGTGGAAAGAATTCACAGTAGTGTACACTGAGCACATCACAGTGAGTGGCACGTAACTCAGGGGCTCAACAGATGGTTCCTGTTATTTCACTAGAGGCCTAATGCATGAAATTTGTACAGTGGTAGGCCCCACCCCCCGCCCATACCCACCTTGGTCTGGCACTGCCTTCCTCCACCGCCACATACCCCTGGTTCCCCGGTTCCACAGAACTCCCACCCCCAGCCCCCCATCGATCACCCCACAGAGGGTGGCCTGGGCCTCCCTCTTTGGAACGATCTCAGAGCCACCCCATCAATTGCCCCCTGGCCAGTGGCCTGGGCTCCCTCTGTGGGGCAATTGTGGGGCAATGGTGGGTCCCCTGACCAATCGCATCACATCTGCCTTGGTTGGCCTGGCGGCAGTACATGTCATAGAGTGATTATCGAGAAGGTTGTTTGGATGGTCGTTCTGCTGTTCAATCATTCGGTCGACTTGCATATTACACTTTTATTATTCTAGATTATATTTCCTGTCTGTCCAGCTCAGACAGTGGATGTCAGACAGGGTCTTTCTTTTGTATACCCTTTATAGTGCTGGGCACAAAATCACTCAATCAATAAATACTGTTTAATTGGATTTGACTTGTCCTAAAGCCAATGGTGAGGAAGAACTGATGGTTTCTGTCCAAGCTGGCTGGCTGGTTCTACTTCATTTGAATGGCCAAGATTCTATCCCATCACGTCAGGCCTCTATTAAAATTAATTATGATCAGACTCCATCCATCACATCCTGGGGCGAGAAGACAGTCTTCCCAGAAGAGTTATCCTGGCCACTCTGGGCGACGGAAGGTGACTCTGAGGTCCTGTGTGACACTTCTTCACTCTGATCATCAAATACTGTCAATATTACACAACAATCTCTTAGAAACAACTACTAAAGGGGAGGTGTAGATGTGATCTCTGCCCCCAAATCACTTAAAATCCAGACTTGCTGAGCAGAACAGAGAAGCAAGGCCCCACTGTTTTCCACCCGTTCCCTCCCGTTCTCATCACCCTGGGCAACTTCCCCCTCTGTCCTGCTCCCCTCCAGGCCTGACAGGGACACCCCACCTGGCATTCCTTGGGGTTTGACATCCCACATGTCAATGGGCTGCATAATGACGGCACATTTTATGAATTAAACAGCATGTGGCATCACCTGCTTTGCCATATTGCGGGAGCAGCAAATACATATGTAGAATTTAAATGTCACTTCCTTACTATACAGTTATTGTGTATTTCTGTACAGTGAACAAGCCTTCAGAATCTAAACTAATAAAAGCGGAATAGTAAAATTAACTGTTTCTCCGGGACGCCCACAGCCAATCAGAGCGATTGTATGCAAATTAGCCCGGCCAACATGGAGGCCGCCACTCATGGACCTAAGTAAACGTTTAGGCAGCGACCATTGCAGCAGGAGCAAAAGCGAAACTACCTACTCGCTGGCTCCTTAGCCTTTGGCCTGAAGCAAAACACACATTTGCAACAATTAAGTGTAACAATTGTTTCATTATAGAAGCCAAGGAGGTGAGGCAGAGGAGGCTTCCTTAGTAAAAGGCCTCACCTTAAAGGAACAGCATCAATTATAGGAGATAAACTCCAGAAACCTGAGTCCAGCCGGCCTTGCTGGGACATTGGGTCAATGGGAGCTGTGGGCAGCCTTAAAGCCCCTCACCCAGCCTGGTCAGGCACGCCAGCAGGTGGGCATCCCCCGAAGGGTCCCAGACTGCGAGAGGGCACAGGCCGGGCTGTGGGACCTCCCGAGTGCACAGAGCGGCTGCAGGGCGGGACAGCGCAGGACCCAGGACCCGTGAGTGGGAAAGAGGCTGCAGGGTTGGAAGGCATCAAGGAGCGGGTAAGAGGTGGCAGGGGGTCGGCAGCCTGCTTGGTGGGCTTCCCAAGCCCTTTGCGGGGCACCGGGAAGCGGGTAAGAGGTGGCAGGGGGTTGGCGGCCTGCTTGGCGGCTCACCAGGCCTTTTGGGGGCCACTGGGGAGCGGGAAAGCAAGCTCTTGGGGGCTGGGGTCCTGCTTGGCGGCTCCCCTTTCCGGGAATCAGGGAGCAGGAAAAGGCTGGCCTGACCACGAGGCGGGGTTTTCCCTGCTTTCTGGTGGCTGGAGGAAGATGGGCAGTAGGCAAGCTTGGGAGGCAGGCAGCACCCAGCCCTGGCCACAGCTCAAAAAAGAGAACAACATGCAGGGGAGGGCAAGAGTCTGAGAGATCAACATAGAGGGGGTGCCTGCT
>PVJC01039742.1:0-16122 GCA_004026665.1 Murina feae | reverse complement strand
CAGGCCTGCCATGCCAGACAGCAGCCCTGGGAATTCAGCTTCGCTTTCCAGAACAACTGGACCTGCGTGGACACTCAGTGGTGTTCATCCAAGGCAGTTTGGCCTGTCTGCGGTAACAGAAGAAAAAGTGAATGGAATTCATTTTCCAATGGTTTCTCCAAAGCAGTCCTGGGGAAATGAAACACTGACCATTCTCACCTTGAGAAATAATTATCTCTGTTCAACAATAACATACAATCCCCACAATAGTACTGTTAGAATTGTGGTTAAATAGTTTATATCCAAAACCCCTTAAAACCTGTTTCTTCTTTATATGCCTTTTGCCCTGTGGCATGGCACAGTGCTATGGCTTTAATTTTTCTCAATAAGGACAATCTAATTAAGCCAATTTGATTAAGGATAGCAGACATAATTTGCCAATGACATTAACAAATACTATGTATTTCTTTTTATTGTTTTTATCTTTTTAAATCTTCTATTTTATTTAATTATTATTATTATTATTATTATTATTATTATTACTACTACTACTAGAGGCCCGGTGCACGAATTCATGCACTGGTGGAGTCCCTCAACTCAGCCTGCACCCTCTCACAATCCGGGATCTCTTGGGGATGTCAGACTGCCAGTTTTGAGGGATGTAGTAGTGTCTAAAGTGGCAGGCAGCTGGGGAGGAGCCCAAGCCCCGGCCGGTCCCCCTCATTCTGGCCCCACTGCACCTGCTGCCACCGCTTGGTAAGCTCACTGAGCAGTGGTCCCACTGTGGGAGTGCACTGACCACTAGGGGGCAGCTCCTACATTGAACATCTGCCCCCTGGTGGTCAGTGGCATCATAGTGACTGGTCAAACAGTTGACTTGTTGCTTAGGGTTTTATATACATAGGTAATTTGTGCACGGGGGGATGAAGGGGTGAATGGGATCTTCCAGCCTGGCCTGAGTCTTCTCGCAATCTGGGACCCCTTAGGGGATGTTGGGCCTAAACTGGCAGTTGGACATCCCTCTTGGAATCTGGGATGCTGCATGTACCAGTGACCATACTTTTCATACAGTTGAAAGGCCTCTTGCTGTTGTATGGGCAGCTACATTTTTTTGCCCTGATTATAAAAAGTACTATAGTCCCATTGCAGGAAGATTCCTGCAAGAATAGAGCTTCCTCAGCCTATTCCTGCAAGAATAGGGATTCCTGAGCCAGAGTGAAGCAGGCTTCGCTCCCTTCTCCACTGCCTCACTTCCTCCCATCTCTGCTGCCTCAGCTCCCTCCCTTCTCTGCTGCTTTGCTCCCTCCCGTCTCCACAGTCTCTGCTGCCTCATTTCCTCCATCTCCGCTGCCTTGCTACCTCCCATCTCTGCTGCTTGACTCCTTTCTGCAGCACTTGGCTTCCTTCTAGGCTGTCTTTAGTCTTTGCTCCACACCTGTGTATACAAATTAACCACCATCTTGGCTAGGTTAATTTGAATATAGTCACTCTGTTTGGCTGGGGGCATGGCTTGGCTGGGGGTGGCTTAGGTATCTTGGAGTGATGCTTAATTTGCATATTACTCTTTTATTAGATTAGTTATATAACATGATCCTTCTGAGACAGTAGTATCATTTCCGCCATCCTACAGGTGGAAAAACTGAAGCAGACAGAAGTTAAGTGATTGGCTTTGCCACAGTTATAAGTGCCAGAATCAGGGCTGACCACAAAATGTGCAAGCTAGAGTCCATGCATGTCATTGCTGCATCATCCTGTTTTTTCATTGTTAGAGTAGCTTTGCCAGGTTTTAATTTTTAAATCTAAGAGACTGTTCCCATTATATAGGATAGGCTCCCTAGGCCTGGCTGGCGATCAGGGCCATCTGTGGGCGACTGGCAGGTTGAGCGATCTGGGGGGGGTGCAATTGCCTCCCTCGGGGGGTCAGTGTCATAGTGACGGGTCATTCCACTGGTCGTTCTGTCATTTGGTCAATATGCATATTAGGGTTTTAGTACATAGGATATAGGATAGTTATTTTTTTTTTAACAAATACTATTTAAATTGGCTGTACCTTTACATACAAAACCTCAGTCTTTATATGTTATCCACAGTTTATGGACAGAAACTGAGATTCAGACAGAACTACCAAGTTAGGAAGCAGCAAATTCAAATTCCAGCTCTGCTCCCGCTGAAGCCTGTTGCTTATTCACTCTGGCATGTTACACCCCTTTACTTAGCAGTCATTTTAGAGACAGTCGCAGAGAAATGTTGTTCTTCATTCTTACCATGTGTCTCTGCTTTGTAATATTTGTAACATTCCATAGGTCTTTGAATCACAATGATAGAGTTCCTATTGGATATTTTCATTATTTATTTATTTATTTATTTTCCTTTATTGATTAAGATATTACATATGTGTCCTTATTCCCCTATTGCCCCCTCTCCCCATGTCTTCACCCCCTAGTGTCTGTGTCCATTGGTTAGGCTTATATGCATGCATACAAGTCCTTTGCTTGATCTCTCTCCCTTACCCTCACCTTCCCTACCTTTCCTCTGAGGTTTGACGGTCTGATCGATGCTTCTCTGTCTCTGGATCTGTTTTTGTTCATCAGTTTATGTTTTTTTATATTTACTTTCAAGGTTGCTCTTAGAGCTCTGAAGAATTATATGTGGACTCTTGACTAAACCATTTCCTCTGATCTTCCATGTCTGAGAGGTAATATTTGCCACATGGCTGACTGAAATGAGCACACACTCATGAAGTCTGGAATTTTGAATAGACAAATAGGCCATATTTTCATCTGAATAGGTTCATTTGAAGTTCAGATAGAGCTGTGAGTTCCTCAGACTTCTACCTTGGGCCTCTGAGCTGGTACTGGGTACCTGCCTAATTGTGTGTGAATGTTCATGTTGACTTGCATGAGTTGCCTAAATTCTCTTCTTTGCTCAATGGAATTCCAGTCTTATTGTGAGTGGCAATTAGCTCAGCTGAACAAAACTACATTTCCAGGCAGGACTTCCTGAAGGCCAGCTGCAGGACAGTTCTGCCCATCAGATGTGGCAGAAGTCAACTGGTTTTGTTTGGGGAAACCCCTTTAAAGGGAGGGAGAAGGCTTGGAACATGCTCTGCCCTCCTTTCTCCCTTCCTTACTGAAATGTGGGGTCATAGCTTCTTAAGACTGGTGGTAGGATGGACGCCAGCTTGCTCCTGTGGAGAAGAGAATGATCTCTTAGGATGACTGAGCAGGAGACTGAAAATACCCGAGACACTTGGATGCTGCAAGCTGCTGGAATTTTGTAGCTGAAGTCTGGTTATTGTGTGGAAAGATACGCTCTTTAGATTAAGCGGTCTTACTTAAGTCACCTCATGTGTAGCTGAAAGTCACCTCTAACTGATATACTGTGTCTTTTACATATTACATAAATTTTATGTGACCACATTAAACTTTCTGTTGAAGTTCCCGTTGAAACAGTTGAGTTCTAAGGAGTGGTCGTGGACTATCTCCCAGAGAGGAGCACACTCTGCTTTCACTCGCGCAGTCTTACTTCGCAGGCCTTTCAGAGTGCCACAGCATTCCCAGCACCAATTCACCTAGGACAGCCCCAAATCAGAAGATGTAGATGGTACCATTTCTCAGGTTTAGAAAATGTACCTAACAGCCATAGAAACAAAGGCAAACCACTGGAGTAGAGAAAGTGACGGTCATATTTTGTGGGATAAGGACATGCATCCCCGGCTCACGTTTGGTACATGATTGCACATGGCACCTTGACTTTGTGAGAAAGGGCTGGCGGGGCAGGGCACAGGCTCCACCCATTTTACAGCTGACATTTGTGGTGATGTGTCGGACACCCGGGGATGCATGAAGTACAGAGAGAGCGAGTCAGGACCCACTGACTTTCTTAGCACCTCTCCAGTCATGTTTACAGACATAGCTAGAACTGCTTTCTTTCGTGTCAGAAGCCTACTGGGACAGAAGATATATATCCAAGATACATTTTTCATTTTATTTTTAAATTTTATTTATTAATTTTTATTGTTGATACTATTACACATGTTCCCCTTCCCCCTTGGCCCATTTCCACCCACCCACCCCCACCACTTCCCTGGCCGTCACCACACTGTTGTCTGTGCCCATGGACTACGCATATGTGCTCTTTGATTATTCTCTTCACCTTCATTTATTCAGTCTGAGATCTGCTGCTGATATGGCTTTCCCCAAGATGCTGCTTCTTTGACATGATAATTTAAATGTCTATCAGCCACAATAACGAGTAACAGAATGATCACAAGTCAGAAACTAGCCTAAGAGTTGTGGAATTCAACGTGTTTCTACTTCCTTTAGGACTTTACGAACTATAAGAAGAGGCATGGATAGCACTTTAGAGAGGATTTCTAAGTTATGCCCGATGCCTATATTCTTTTAAGTGAGCTGTGTGGAATGCACAGAGACTTACACAGTGTGATTTGTACCCAACCTCTGCTTCACTCTGCCCAGGGTCAGCCGTGAACAGCACAGCCAACACAGCCCTTTCCACGATAAAACCACAAATGGGCTAAAAAGTATCATGACAATGAAAAGGATGCATCCATTCCTTTCCTAATCATAAAATATCTTTAGCCTCTTTTTAAAAATATTTACTCATATCTAAGAGGCTATTGACTTAAAATAGTGAACTAAAATTCAGCATGCTTTACTTCTTTCTTCAGCATCTTCAGCAGGTGTTTATTTAAAAAATGCTTATTGCGTACGGAATATATGCCGGGCACTATGCTATGCATTAGGGACAAGAGGGGGACAAAACCATGTAGTGGTTGGATATAAAGACCTGGTGAGAGGGTGTAGAGTGTATGCAGGCTGGGTCAGAAGTAACAGGATGGGGAGAAGGGAGTGGAGCTATGGAGGACTGCACTTAACTACCCTAAGGCTGCAGGGTCAGCAGTTGATGATGGTGTGTCAGAGTGTGGGTGACAGGACTCACCCGGGAATCCACTGCAGGGATGGAGGCACTGAAGCCTGGGCTAGTGTGGGCTTGCATCGGAGGTCCATCTGTGAAGATTTGGTGACAGATTGGATGTGGGAGGTGAGGGTCAGCAGACATGCAGGGCTCTCAACCTCCAACTCCTGATGTCAGGGAATCCTGGAGGCAGATGTCAGGGGATTCTTTGGAAGGGGAGCTATGGAAAGGACTGTGGCAAGTCTGAGGTGCCTGTGGGACAGCTACTATTAAGTGTCCAATAAACAGCTCCATACGCAATCCTGAATCTCTGCGTTCAGATTCAAGTTATGGTCTTACGGTTGAGAGTTCTCAATCTGTGGATGGTCAATAAAATCATGGAAAGTTTTCTTCTTTTTAATTAAAATCTTCATTCGTGCATTTACAATGATGACACGTGCAAATGCTGACCGTCTCTCTGTGCTGCGTGATCAGGATTGCCCACTTGTGCTGTGTTTGTGGCTGCCGCCAATGCATGAGGGACTTTTATTGCTGCTAAGATCTCTGCTGGAGAAAACATGAACAGTCCTATTTTCTGTCTCGTGCTTGAACTTTAACATCATGTGAACTCTGCCCATTTCAAGGCCCTAGATTGCCGTTCAAGAATAATGATAACCTTGTGTGTGTTTTCTCGGCCACCATACGGTACACCTCCCGCTTTTACAGGCAATCTACCCACAGAGATGAAGCAAACCCGCCATGCCTGCAGTGTCTGACCTGTGACCTTTGAGTCTGCTTTAAAACCAAGCAACAGTGAAAAACAGAACAACGCCTGGCAGCAAATGTTCACCTGGACTTAAAACAAACAGAGGAAACAGAGAAGGTGATCTGGCCAAGTTTGGCCTCCGCAGCACACTCCTCCCTGAGGCAGGTTTGTCCTGGCCCCAGAGCAGGCCCCCCCTTCTCTGAGCCTGGTCCCCGGGGAGCGCCTTTTCCAGGCTCATTCCCCAGTGGAAGGAGCACGCAGGGAACCGCTTGGCAGAAGCGGGATCCAGGGAACCTTTCTCGGCTGCGTGGACCATCGGGTGGGGTGGCCTCATCAAGGAGCTCTCCTGTTCATCTGCCTTTTGCCATGCGATAAACTGCCTTTTGTTCAGATGCAGGGGCGTGAGTGCTGTTTAAAGGTGCTTTATGAGAAATTAATTTTTGGTGTTCTTGCGAATGTTTGCCCGTGTCACAGGGTGTGTTCAGTTGCACAGGAGGGCTCTGAGGAACAAATCACCGTTACAGCCATGGAAATGAGCTAAACTTGGGTCGAGATAAGTAAATAAATATCCAGGACCATGAACTAGACCCAACCCTGAAATGACTGAGTTACATATAAAGACTTCATTGAAGCCTTTCAGAGTGAGATTGCAAAACCTTGCAGTCTGCCGAGTAGCTAAGGGAGTCTGGTAAACAAGGCCGAGGAAGCACGGTGGGCCCTGCCTCAACCGCTTCCCCATCACTGCTCTCTGTTTGTTCACCGTCAACACTAACACCCAGGACTCAGAACGAGGTGTTTTGGAGAAGAATACAAAATATTGATGATAATAATATTGGGGTCACAAATCTCTCTTTCAAGGTGAGGCTGGTGTGCTGTACTGATACTTAACTGTGGTCAGATATCCGTGTAGGAATCACTCAGAGGGAAACGCTGCTCACTTAGCCTGGCCTGAGGCCAAGGGAATGTCCAGTTGCCCAGCCACTCACGGAGCCACAGTCGTCAGAGGCCCCAGGGTGGGAACCCGGGCCTTCATGCCCATCACTGATCCGCTGTGGTCCTTGGTTTACCATTCCCTCTGAGATGTCACCCCACTGAGATGCTTGGCTGGAGAGATTCCTTCCTTACAAACCACCCCTCTGATCACTCTTAACTGTCTTGTTCACCAGACAACAGGGCTCTGACGGATTCCTACAGACTTTGTGTAAACATAAAAATTAGGAGCAGAAATTCAAGGTTGTGGGTAGCAGAAAAGAGTAAAAATGAAGATTTGCAAAGTATCTTTATAAAATAGTGAGGCTTAGTACTTTGGGTCACATTCTTTACTCCTTGTGTTCCTTCAAATTAATCATAAGAATAATTAAAATGATTTGTTTGTTTACCAAAGTGTTCTGAAGTGTTGGTCAGGATTAAATGTCCCAGAAATAATTTCTTTAAAAGGTTGACAGGGTAGGGAAGACATGGCTCTAAACACACACACACACACACACACACACACACACACCTATAAATGATTCAGGGACAGGACATAAAATAAGTATGTGATTCATCTAGGAATGTGCAGGGAACCCTACCGGGTTCTGAGCCACTTCTGTGACCTCTTTGTGAAATTTGGCTTCCAAGATCACCTACAAAACCGTCCCTGTGCCACCCCAGAAGCCAGAAGGACACAAGGACACCAGGACACCAGGACACCTAGTGGCGTGGGACTGCGGCTCCACCTTCAAGCATGTGACCTTAAAGCATTTCAGAAACCAGATCAACTGTCTGGGGGAGCAGAAGGGAATTAGAGAGCTGGCAACATCAACAGCTGAGGATTATAGCCTTAAAATGACATTAGTAAGGGAACTAAGGATTTTCTGATACATTTGTTTAAATTAAAGTTTATCTTCTTAATTTAATCTTTTTAAGTTAAAGATTACATTAAACCTTACCATTGTTTATTGGGAGTTACTTTTCTTAAAGGTTGCAACTCAGATTTTTGAGTGTTATATTGGAGATAGAAATTAAAATTGATGTAAAGTATGGAGGAGTTTGTATCTGTGTCCAAAGATTTTTGAGATTCTTACATAGAAGTTATACCTGAAAGTTGTTGTACATGTGTTTCTGATGTCCTGTACATCAGACATTGAAGACATTATCCATCTATTGATTTATTGATCTGTCTTCTATCTCATGTATACACTCAAACACATCTGTGAGGTATAATTTTTATCTATTTAAATTTTAAAAATTTATTAGTCAAAGGCAAAAATGAGAAGAAACAAAATATTTTTAAAATAAACTTTTGAATTTATAAAAAATCTGAACTTACAGAAATATTGCAAGAATAGTACCAAAACTCTATTCAAATTTCTTCAGTTGTCATCATAATAAACTCTGTAGGAAAAGGATTTAGTGAAGATTCATACATTAGTCCCTCTTGTCATATTTCTTTAGCCTTCTTTGATCTGGAACAGTTTCTCTGTGTTTCTTGGACTTTCATGACTTTGATGTTTAAAAACATTTATTGATTAATAATTTTGTAAAATATCCTTCCATTTGGGATGATCCAAAATTTCCTCATGATTAGACCTTGCTTATACATATTTTGAGCAGAATATCATAGAAATGATATTGTGCTATTCTCAAGGCATCTTTATTTTCAATTACAGTTTACATTCAATATTATGTGGTATTAGTTTCAGGTGAACAGTATAGTGGTTAGACAATCAGATACTTTACAAAGGGTTCCCCCCAATATTTCATTGCATCTTAGCAGTTGGCAAATTGATGTTGATTTTTTTCATTAGTTGTAACTTTAAATTTGATCTCATGATTAAGATACTATATTCTAGGTTTCTCACTATCAAGTTACCTTTTATTCTCTTTGTAATCAATAAGTATTTGGTGTGGAGATAACTTTGGAACTATTTAATTCTTATTTTCTCCCAATTGATGTTTCTTGTCAGAAGAATAAATTACTGCCAAAAAGTGATTTTTAAAATGCTTTCTGCATTTATTAGTTGGCATTCTACTATTAGGAAAAACTTTCTCTTTCATGTATTTTTTATTATTAAAAAGAGTTATCATGGAATTCTGTTTTAGTCAATGGATTATAATTCATTGCTATTACAACTTGTTTTGATGTTCAAATTGTCCTACATTTGGCCATTGAGAGCCCCTACAATGTAGTTTCTGTGGCCTTTTGACATGTCCCCATTATTTCTTGAGCACATTTTTATTTCCTGCACTGTAAGATGTTTCAGGCTCATCTTGTACTTTCCCTGCCTTTGCCCTGTATCTGACATTTACCAAAATATCCCTGTTTGGAAGTGGGGGGAGATAGGGGCAAGAAGAGATTAACCAAAGAACTTATATGCATATATGCATAATGCATGAACACAGACATATGTGCAGTGATGGCCTGAGGGTGAGGTGAAGTCGCAGGAACAGCATGGAGGAAGCCAATGGGTGAAAAAGGGGATATCTGTAATACTTTCAACAATAAAGATAAAAAAATTATATTTGCAAGTCAAGATCTAGGAGTTGGATGTATTACTTTTGTGGACAGCATTAGGAGATATATGTTACATATCTGTATATCTACACTATACATATATGCAAACATATATACACATTTACATCTATACTTTTTATATTTATAAATTTATATTGAAAGCCATGCAAATCACTGATTTGTCACATTTCAGGCTTATACTATACATTTATCCTAACCTTCCCCTTTTCTGTATTTGTCAGCTCCCTTATCTCCAATATATCTATTATTTACTTCTATGTAGCTAAACTTCCCACCCTGCTTGTTAGGCGTCTGCTCAGACCCCCCTATGTCTGGCCTAGGACTCTGAAGGGATGCCTCATACCCTTCTTCTCTACTTTCTTTTGTCCTTTTTTTCTTTAATGTGCCGAACTATGTACTATAAGAAAAAGGAAATATTTCAACAGGAAAAGAAATATTTTTTAGCATCATAAATTCTCAAAAAGACAGAATGAGAATGTCAGGAACAGAATATTAAGTAAGAAGGAAGATAAATCTGAAAAATAAGAAAGTATTTGTATTTCTCTATCAAAAATGCATAATACACATGCACCCTAAAGACTTCTTACGTGGTGAATTGTGCCACATAGAGTGATTCTCAGGTCCCCTTTTATGCTCTGTATTACAGTTTAAAGAGTGATATTTATGCTTTGTACAAACTCAGATTAATGCTAGTTCTGTCCTACATCTTATGAATTCTTTGTTTACTTGATGGTTGCTGAACCCACTGGGATCTGGTAGCAATTAAAATAGTATTTATTTGTCGAGTTAAATAAAATTAATATATTGTGTTTATTTTAATTCATTGTTTTCTTTATTTATTACCTTGTAAAACACAATTCCACTGTGTTTTGAAGACAGTCACAGGTGTCTAAGTTGGGGTTGCTGTGTTCTTGGGCATCTAAGGTCTTTGTCTTGGGAGCCTTCCCTGGTCTGGGCTCTGGTGGAAACTGGTGCTTGAACGTCTGCCTCAGAAGACAACACACAGGGTATTATTTTTAAGTACAGCAGGGAAGCCTAGAGTAACATCTAACATCTATTGTCCCTCAGAGGAAGAAGGGAAAGCGGATGAATGGCAGGAAGGCATCTGACGTCTACCCTTCAGGGACTCCTCCTGTAGAGCTTCCCTGGTCAGAGTCTCCCTAAGTTGCCTCAGCACAGCCTTTCCTGTCTTCATCTTGCAGGGAAGGCTGGCCTGAGCAGCTGCAGTCTTTTACATCGGAATGTGGCCAGGCTTGAGCACTGACAGCGGAGGCTCCCACTGAGAATCAAATGAGTGTCCTGCAGCTTTACAATTCAAAGACTTTTCAAGCAGGCCTGGAGTGGAGGTGTGGCGTGCAGAGCTGGAGGCTGTGGGCTGCGGGGCTTGTTTGAGCTGTCTGGCCTTTGGGAACCATAGCTGGGGGGCCTTCCAAGCCCAGCTCCTGCCGTGCTGGCACCAGCTTGCTGTAGGCCTGGCGAGCTTCTGGGAGCACATATGTGTCCAGAAGCATCAGGGGTCATGTGTCCTTGTCACAGCTCTGACACTTGGCTGACATCTCGATCAGCAGGTGGAAGCCGGTAGATTACCTGGGTGGGAAATTCTTGCCTCAGTCCAGCATCTGAGGTTGCTGCTCAGGGGACACTGCTTGTGGGTTTTGGCTCTGGGGATTCTCATGTGACAAGAGGTGAGAAAACAGATGCCTTTGGTTTTCTTGACCCATTGAAGCAAAGCTGCTTTAAAATTCACTAGGGATTCGTTGGCGCTCATTTAAAGAGAATTAAGACTCACAATGTTGTTCAATAGAAATATAAAGCAAGTCACAGATATAATTTTAAATTTTCTGGTAGTTATGTAAAAACAGTAGCAGGTGAAACTAATTTTAAAGGTATATTTTAGTTATCCCGACATATTCAGATTATTAGCCATCAATATGTAATCAATATAAAATTATTAAGGAGACATTCTACATTCTTTTTCTCCTATAATGTTTCTGAAATCTAGTGTGTGTTGTGCACTTATGGCATCTCCTGGCTCACACCAGCCATATTCCAAGGGCTTGAGAACCATGTGGCCAGTATACAGGTCTCCACAGGTCAGCTGGACTCTGCATTTTGGAATGAGAGAGATGGCCTTGGGAGCCTGTGTATGTCCAAAATGGGGGGGCCAAACCCTAGACATACTAAAAGAACTTGGGAAACTGGTCATCAGAAAATATTGTTTGAAAAAAAATATTGTTTGCCAATCAATGAAACAATTAAATCACAATATGAGAGCACCTTTCTGTGTCACATTGTGTGTGTGTGTGTGTGTGTGTGTGTGTGTGTGCGCGCAGAGAGTGTGCAATAATAAAATTTGGCCTGTGATAAAAGATCTTAGATTGAACTAAAATGTGCTGACTAAAATCTGTGACTAGGTTTACAAACTGTGTTTACATTCATAAACTGTTTCAATAAGAACTGCACGATGTGACGAAAAAACTTTTCAACCAGTGAAGCAATCCTGTCATGGGATGAGAAGGTTACAGCGGGAGAACTTCAGAGCATTATTTTCCCCGTATTTTTAATATGTAAATTCAAAAACCTTGATATTGTTGTTACAAACAAAGTGCATTGGACAATTGTGGAGGTGACTGCAATGGGAAGAAGGTCCATTTGTGAGGGACGTCTTGGAAAAGGAAGAGAGTCTGTAGAAGCAGGTAGACTAACGAATAGGGTCAGAATTTGATAACATACAAGATGTGCTGTAGTTTTATATTGGAATACAGAATTTCTCTCTATAGGCACCCTCTTTTGATTAAAGAGAATATAAAAAAAAGATTATTCTTAATCACATGACAAGGCTGCTTTCATTATATTTGGCCTGCTTATTTACATAGGTGCTGGAAGAGTGTTAATTTGTAAATAGACCTTCTGAAGTTCGGTGTATTGGAGGTTTCATTAGGAATCTCAGACTGAATTTTTAAAAGCTTCTTGAGGGTAGGAAGCCAAGAATTCACTCCCATATTTCAACCGTAATACCTACACATTTAGATGAATCTCCTTCTCTTCTTAAGGTCTCCCAAAAAAACCTTAAAAACTCATTGGCTCTTTCTTACTCACCTGTAAGGCTGATCACCTATAAGCTAAGTAACTACACAGATTTTCTGGGAGAGTTTTATAAGCTCTGGCTCCATAAAGTCAATCTTAGTCCTTAAAAGTGTGTGGTTACTTTTTAACTGGCTAAATAACCATCATTCTCAAATACGACATTTCAGATAAAGTCTGGTTATATAACCAATTTCTGATTATGCCTGTTACACAAAGGACAAAGTCTTATAGAACCCAGATGAATAATTACATTGCCATGAAAAGTAAGAATACTCAGTAAGAGTTTTTGAATTCTGGAGGGCTCAGGCAGGAAGAATAAGATGTCACTTACAAAAGTTTTACTTCAGCTTACAGAGAGCCCACTGAATTGTTGTGATTTATAGACAACTTAAGAGGAAAGCAAAAAGACTTTTCTTATCTATAATGGAAGCATAATATGCTAAATAGACCAGACAACCTTCCAGATGAAGCTGGGGCTGCGAGGGAAACCCTGGTCCTGGGTGCCAGAGGGAAGCCGGAGCTGGACAACCAGGAGAAGGAAGGCCTGTTGTTGCATGAATTTCGTGCATTGGGCCTCTAGTATATCCAGAAAACAGAACATTAAAATATCAACAATGTTCCAGACAAAAACCATAATTTACCCTGAAGATAAGTTCATTCAGTTCTATGTAATTGATTTTCTTTTTGGCTGGATTTTGAATTTGCAGCTTCATTAACTCATCTACTTCTTAACTAGAATTCTGGAAATCTGACTCACTTCTTAGGTGTGATTGAGGCAGCATCATTGGAGACCTGCCACCCAAAGGTGCTTGGTAGTCCTCTCCCAGGGCTCTCAGACAGTCCTTTGCCATAGGTGCAACACTCTAACCCATAGCTGATTACAGAGCTTTCTGAGGGAAGTATCAGAGCAAAACAAGCAATTATCTGTATATGACAAAAAGCCTTAACATAACCATAGGTAACTCATTACTGATAATTTTCAAAAGTGAGAGGTCTGATCAGAGTTCGTAATAAGAATAGTGCAAAAGACAAGGAAATTTGGTTGTTACTATAGCATGTAAAACAAGGTAAGAAAGTCAACCCCAAAAACCTGAATGAAATACCTATAAACACGATTAACCCTGTTTTCAAGAAAGAATGGTTATTAGATATAATATATTAGGATTGATGAACATGATCTGTATAAAAATATCTTTAGATATAACAAAAAGTCTGACATAAGATAAAATGAATATATAATTAAAATACATCAAGGAAATATCAAACACATGAGTTTATTAATTATATTAATAAAAATAAAATTTGAAAATTAAATAAAATTGAAACTATTGTGTATCTCTCTGACTCTGAAAGCCACAAACCACAAATTGAAAACACAGACACTGAGTGACTAGATGAAGGCATATATATATATATATATATATATATATATATATATTCAGGCACAATAAGCAAAGAGAGTAATGAAGGCTAGAATGAGTCCTAGACATCTGTACATTAATAAATCTCACAGGTAAGTATTGTGAATATCCATTTATCCATTTGAAAGCCACTGGTGGAGAAGATAACAGTTCAAATTAAAGAAGTAAAGTTGTGATCAAGTTGACATCTAAAAAATACCTGAAATTATGGCTGATACTTTTACTAGCCTATTGTTGGATGACATCAGCAAAGTAGCATCAGGACTCTACTGTGGTAGAAAACATATGGGCAGCAAGGATACGGGCAAATCTCTAGAGCCTTCCTATAGAGGATACCGTCTCTAAAGTTTTTATGCAGACACCAGAGGTCCATGAAAATGTAACCTAGGGAAGGTGCAGCCTCTCTACCAATGTGATAACACTTCCTATAAAACTCAATAGTTACATATCAAATAAACCTAATTATTTCTAGAAACTTCTATTTATAAGGTGAAAAAACACATCTTTTATGACCAAGGGCTTTTTGAGAGATCTCAAAGACGGTTTTAGGTGCAAAACATATAATTTAAGATTTTATTTGGGATGCCAAACTATCAAAAGTTGTAAGATTTGAATCCTTGAGATATAGTCATGGATTACTGAGAAACAGTACTTTGCTATCTACTTAACCAAAATGACAATAAAAGGGTTTAAAAGAAACAGGGGGTAATTGACAGTACAGAACCTTAGCTCTTTTCAAAGTGAAAACACTTGGTATCTAAATAAATAATCAAAGACATGATAAAGTAAACATAAAGCAAAATAAATTCTGGCAAGACGCAGAACCTTTGCCTTGTAAGCAGATTACTCAGAAAGTAACGGGCAACCTTTTTACAAAGTTTTAGTGAGAGTAATGCAAACAAAGCTCCTTTTGGAAATCTTGTAAGTAAACCCATTAAAACTTTGCCAGCTTTGACCACTGCAAATAAAACTCCCTCTCTGAGAACCTTCTGTAACTTTCTATATCCATTCAGATTTTGCTCTTCACTTCCTCTTCCTCATTCTGAAATAACCAGTCATTTTAGCTCAGGACAAAACTACCATCTTTGTCTCTTAAAAAAAAAAATGTCCTGCATACCTTGTATACAAAGTTGTTCCTCTCTGCCTTATTGCTCTGGTGAAGTCTCATTCATGTATGCTGGTTATAACTTTTAAGCAAAGTAACTTCTTTTTTTTTAATTTAAATTTTTATTGTTCAAAGTATTAAGCAAAGTAATGTCTGGTTCACAGAGAAAGCTAGGAAATAGATCATTGTGAAGTGTCTGCCACCCCCTTGATTTTGCAACAAGCTAGCAGAGCTCACCAATATACATCTAACAACCCTCTATGACCACACGTATTTCTTACAGTGTAACTTCCCAAAATGGCAAAAATGACCATATTTATTTATACACCCAAATATATATAGCCTCTCTGTATATGAACTTAAGAGGCAAAAATTATATAGTCTTAAAATTATGCTTAGTAAGTCATGTAAATAACATACAAGATGTGCTTCAGCATTTTCTTGCCTACAAATGATGTAGGTATCCAATGAAAATTCATTGGTTAATTTAGGATCAGTTTGAAGTTACCTAAAGATTTTGGAAATTATCTTCAAGCTGACATGCTACAAAATATAAAAACAACTACTGTCAAAATAAAATTTGTCAAAATAATGATTCAAGTATAATAAACACAAATGACATTTTTTTTCCTTTTTATTGAATTTGTTTGGGTGACACTGGTTAACAGTTAAATAAGTTTCAGGTGCACCATTCTACAACACACCATCTGTATCCTTTATTGTGTGTTCACCACCCCAAGTAAAGTGTCCATCCATCATTGTTTATCCCCGTTAACATAAGAAACCTCAAACCTGTAGAGAATTTTTGTGAGTTTATTTGAGCCAAACTATGTACAATTATTGGGGAGTAGAATCTCAACGGATTGAGATAATGCCCTGGAGAATGGCAGACTTTCAACTTGTTTTATGTATTACAATCAAAAGAGGAGCCATAAGTGGATTACATGAAATCCATTGGTGATAGATTAGGGAGGCGAGAGAAAGGAAAGTGGGGGGGGGGGGGGAAGATAGGGGAAACATCAGGGCTTGGATAAAAGTAAAATGATAGACACATGCTTCTTTTTTTAATTTATTTTTTAAATTGTTTAAAATATTAAAAAGAGTGTTTTTCCCTAACCTTCCCCCCTCCTCCCCTACCCCTCAGTGTGTTGTGTCCATTGATTATGCTTACATGCATGCATACAAGTCCTGCAGTTGATCTCTTAACTTCCCCGCAACTCTCCCCAGCCTTTCAGCTGTAGTTTGACAGTCTGTTCAATGCTGTTCTGCCTCTGTATCTGTTTATGTTCATCAATTTATAATGGTTTTTATTATCTAAACTAATAAAAGC